>JBDNDU010000306.1:0-21935 GCA_039764185.1 Tamarix austromongolica | reverse complement strand
TAAGAAAATCCATTCCGAGTAGGACTATACCCCATAAAGGCACATGTAACAGATTATGCATTGAGCTTGTGATGATTAACAAGAAGTAGATGGATGAAACACACACCAAACATATGAAGGGACTAATAATTATGAGCTTGTGGAAAATAAGAAAAAAATAAGGGGAGTTATAATTCATTGTGATTGTTGGTAGATGATTAATTAAATAAATCGCAGTGGGTAAATCTTCTACCGAGAATTTAGGTGGAAAGGATGATTCAATTAACAATGTGTAAACAGCATCAAGAAGATGTCAATTCTTTCACTTAGCTATATTATTTTGTTGTGGAGTGTATGGACATGAAATTTGATTAGATAATTCTTTTATCTTGAAGCTATGCCCGAAAAGAGTGAGACATATACCCCCCTAAGTCAAAACATAGTGTTTTGATAATGGCATTGAATTGTGTTTCAACAAGTGCACCATATTTTTGGAACACAAAAAAGACCTCATATTGATATTAATTGTAGGAGATAATGGGACTAACACCCCAAACATCAATATGCACAAGCTTAAAGAACTTAAAAGCACAACTACCATGTGTATGAAAAGGTAAAGTTTTTTTCTTAGCTAGAAGACAAGTGGTACATTAAAAAAAAGTAGAATAATAAGGAGTATCTTTATTACCTAATGAGCCTTCTTTCATAAAATGTTTCAAAATAACAAAATTGGGTTGCTCCAATCTTTTATGCCAAACTTCAAGGTTGTTTGTAGTCAGAGTAGAAGCACGATAAATAGTACAAGGAATGAAAAATAATAATGGAAAAAGTATCCCTACTTTAGGTCCTTTTGTGGTCACTGTCCCTAATGTCGAATCCTACGCAAGGTAGCCATCATGAGAAAAATGAACATTATAATTTTGATCCACTAATTGGCCAACAAAATTTAAATTAGTATATAATCTAGGATAGAGGTATACGTTCCAAAAAAAGGAACCCAAGTTTCCAATGACACTAATATGATTATTACTTACCATCAATGATCTTAATACTTTGCATACCGCCATACTTATGAATAATATGAAAGTTATCGGTCATATGATTAGAAGCCCTAGAATCCACAATCCAAGAAGAACACGAGGTAGTATCAATACCTTGTATGCCTAAATTCAAGAAAGAAAACATAATCATTTGTTGGACTATAGTAGGTGTGAGAGTAGATGTCTCCAATGATGTCTTGGGAGAGGCAGTAGAAGATGATGACTAAACTTGAGCTTGAAAAGCTTGATATTGCTGATTTTGAGGTATAACCTTAAACTCCTAAATAATATAACCCTCCTTCTTGTTTTAGTTTCAAAACTTCTTAAAGAAATTACGAGCAATATGACTAAACCCTTTGCAACTATAACATTGAATTTTTCTCTTATCCTTTCCTTGTGTTGCATAAGCAACATTCACTAGTGTGGAGGTGACATCTTTTATTCTTATCCTATTTTGGGTTGCCAATCTTTGTTCTTCTCTCAGAGAAGTAATTAAATAAGTATCCAATGTGGGGACGAGATTACTATTCGGTAAACCAGCACACACATGTTCAAATTTTGGTTGCAATTTCATTAGAAATGGTTCGCACCGAGTGTCATGGTGAGCATCCTGAATTGCCTTTTAGTGCATCCTTAGGAACCTTAGTTAAAAAATTACAGAATAATTGTTCCAGATATTAATAAAACTAGAATAAAATTTCCCAACAGATAAGTTATTGTGGCTGAAGTTGCTAAGTTCCATTTCCAATTGAAATTTTTTTTATCACTATTAGCTTGACGATAAATACATTCTAGATAATCCCACATAGCCTTAGCCATAGTATAACAACAGAGAGTAGTCACAAAGTATGTCTTAATACTACCCAAATTCCAATTAATGACCTTTGCATCATCACTTTACCATTAGAAATTCTTTCTTATTTATGGGAATAACAATAATGTTATCAATATGATTAAATAATATTTTTCTCTTCAGAAACATCTTAAATTGAAATTCCCATATGGAAAAGTTCTTTACGGTAAATCAAACAATGCTATTTTCAATAGACTTCTACTTCTGTTAACAAAATAATCCAACAAATATTATAAAATAGAGACTTAAATGGGAAATAATCAGTTTACCTATAGTTGCAACTTTGAATAAACTAAAGATATAACTATCCAAAGAGAAAGTCCAGTAGTTAGATTTAAATAAATCTTGATAAAGGAATGTGCGATCTTACAAATAAGATCTATAGCAAATTTCAAATGAATAGACAACAATGCCCATAGTCCAAATAAATTATTTGAAGATACCAACCCACAGCCACAAGAGACACAACAACCAATAACAAAATAGTCCGACGACCTCCTTAATACCTAAAAATGAGGCTCGTGATCTCAGAATCCATTGGTAATAGAAAGTACCAAGGATTCAACAATAAACTATAGAAATTGAAGAGAGACAAACCTAACAATTCTCCAAAAAGATATGGTTAGTTAGGAAAAGCTTTGATACCACAACAAACTTTGTGTTTTGGTTTGAATGCTCAATATTTTGGGTTTGTCTCTCTTTAAATAACAATAATTTCCATGCATACAAAGTAATATTTTGTTAATTACATCCAATATCCTCCCTAATTATGCTCTAATTAAAATTTTTGAGATTGATCATCTAGTCAAACAATTTAAATAAAGAACGATGCTTTATGTTCAATTAATTAATTATCCTTCCCTATTTTTGTAGAAATTATTTAATTGTTCTTACAATCCATTTAATTTTTATTTATACTATTAAGCCTAAAATAAAAAATTATTTATTGCTCTCAACTTGAATTGTTAGACTTTAATTGAAGATAACTAGTCTATTACTTAGATATAATTAAAAAAAATAACATAAAACACATAAGGTAATTTACAAATCAAACAATCAATCAATTAAATAATATAAAGAATAAGGCTTGTTCATATCCCGGTAAAATAAAATTAGAACATATTATTAATTAAAATAGACATAATTAATTAATAAATCTAAATTATATATAAAATATTGAGCCTAAGAAGATTTGAATATAAATTATAGGAATTTAGATCCAAAATTGGATAAACAAATAGTCATGTATAGTTTGTTGTATGACGTCTTCGTTTGTGAGGCACCGTTCATATCGTTTATGTTTTTTCTATTCTATAATCGTCCATTGTTATTCTTTATGTGGCATCCTTTTATTTCTTCTTATGTCAATTTATCTATGCGTCACACACACACACACACACCCACACACCCACACCAGTAACATGGACTGATATTTTTATATTGTCTTGCGATACAGGTCGATCCTATTTCTTTGGGCAGGTCTTGTTTTCTTTACCTAATTTAGGGAACTTCTCCCTTTTGTTTCCCATTCCTCTATTGTGTTGTGTGTCTTATATATATATATAGCTTATTTTTCTTCTTCTCTTGATGTATAACATGAGCTTGTGTGTCGTCATAATAGACTCTTTAGTTTGGGAAATATTATTAGCACTAAAATTAAACTAGTTTATGACCCTAATAAAACTAGATATAGGAAAAATGATTTGAAATAAAAATATTATATCTCGATTTTATTTTGACACTAAAACTTGAATCACCTAAACTCGAATTTGGACATAAAAGTTATAGTTTAAATACTAAGGCTGTCAAAAACTCTATGAAAATTACTTTAAGCTCAAAATAAATTATATATATGAGATTATTATAAATTATGCACATAATTATAAATAATATAAATAATATCACATATTATTTAAATAAATGATTAAAAATTAAATTAAAAGAGTATAAAATAGCTAAAATATATATTTATCATTTACTTTCCTAAAAATATACAAGATATTTACATCCAAATAATATATCAAATAAAATATTGTCAAAGATTAATTAATTTCATAAATAAATTTGTTTCCCTATTAATGGGTCAAATAAAATATTGTTAAAGATTAATTAACTTCATAAATTAATCTTCTTTCTTGTTAATGGGTTAAATTAAATATTGCCAAATATTAACTAATGGGTCAGATCAAATATTGTCAAAGATTAATGAAATTTCTAAATTAATTTTCTTTCCTATTAACACATAGCACATTATTTTATAAGACTCGGTTAATTGGAATGAACTTGATACTTATCTTAAAATTTGGACGTGCTATATATGTGCCCATAAACTTTTCTCATGGACACAAAAATAACTCACAAAGAAAACTAGAAATGATGGTATTACCATTTTTAAGTGGAGAAAGAAGGATATTGATACTATCATAAAGCAGAGAAATACTTAAAAGATGCCTTCCATAAGATATGAACCTAAATAAAAATGAAATTAAAGTTTACTTGATGATTATGCTTGGTAAATGTAGCTTATCATTGGCAAGTTGTGAAAGTTAGATGTGCGGACTAAAGTTCCAACTCACATAAAAAATTCCATGGCAACTTCTAATAAGTTAATGACAAGTATAGTATAAATTCACTAGAAGTGTATAATATGGGTCCAACTAGTTAATCTCTTGAAATAGGAGTTATAATTCTTTAAAAGGATAAAAATTTGCCATAATGAGTTGAAATGACTATACTGATGGAATTTAAAGATAGACTTTATTAACAAATAAAATATTCATGAATTATCTTTACATAGGTGTAAGGTGGTATGAGGTAGACATTGATGACATATTTACTTAAATAATTGCAACTTATAATGGATAAATGTATTAATTATTCTCTATTCATTATTGTCTTTGGACAAATGATTAAATGAGTTAGAATAGATACACAAAAGGTGAATATATCCACTTAACGAGTATGATATATTTATATGGATATAGAATTCAACATTTAAAAGTGTCTAACAAATTGGCTATAAGTAGTGCTCAGAAAAAATAAATAAATGTCAACATGGTGACACCATTCTTTTACTCAAAAGCTAGGTTTTTATCCCCTATGGAGAGGGGTTTGACAACGTCTTGAATAAAAGCACCAGTGGCATGTGTATATAAATATAAATAAAATCATACGCATTTAATGTATAAAGGATATATGCTAAGTTGAGGGATAGAAAACTTTACGATTTTCTGAGCTATGGTTGTCCCACTAGATTTTTCTAGTAAGGTTTTTATTAATGCAATATTTGAAATGTATACTCTTGAGGGGGGTTATCAATTATTGGTGAATGAGAGACGTTTATATATGGGAATATGTTTTTGAGGTTCTCCTACACCTTCATATATACTTAGTAATTATGAGGAGTGATATAAATATTTTAATATGTACATATTGAATAACTATTGTAAATATGTGATTGTTGTAAATATTATATTTAGTTGATGTATAATCTCATGAAATTGTATTGTATTAAGTACTTAAGTTTAATACACCATTGAGTTCCATAGGACATAATGAATTTTCTGACTATGGTTGTAACTCCCTAACTCTTCATCTCTTCCACCACCTTCCATATGTCTTACCCCCTCTTTCATTATGACATGGAGTTATATTTATATTAGTAGGTGTATTGAGATCAGTGAGAATACCCTCTCTTCTTTTCTATTTTGTATTATTATGTCTAATTAAGTTTTTCAATATCATAACAAGAGAGTAGTTTTGCATGAATTTTGGATGACTTTCTTCATATTATGAAAATACTCTACAATCCATAGAAAGTCATTCTTTTTATTATATAAAATTATTCATTTCATTACACCTAAATACTCTAAAATTTGTATAAATTAAAACTAATATTTTTATTCTACATAATGACTTCTTTTATAATAAGAAACTACTCGCTTCATTTATGAATCTACTTTAATCATTATATGAAAAGTGTTGGACACATTTCCTTTATATATTGGTCACTAAGATTACAAAAGTGATGTGATTGTGTAGTCTCACCCAATAAATTTATGTCCTTAGCCTACTACTTGTTAAAACCCCCTCCAAGGATTTATTAGACCACGCAAAAAATAATTTAGAACTTTATGAATTCTTCAAATACTTAAATTAAGATGCTAACTATATATATATATATAATAATAATATCCTAGCCTTTGGATTTCAAAATAAGCATTTATGCTTCAATTCTCTTTTTCCCTAAAATTAATGTTGTTCATACATATATCATCATCTTAACCATTTATTTATTATTGTTTTAAAAACTAAGACTTTAAAGGACTTTTCCAGCCACAAAAAATGTATTTTTTTATTCATTTAATAGAAAAAATGTGTCTCTATTGATAATGCACCTTGAATGTATATGTTTTTTTTATTGAATTGATGGTAAAAATAATATTTTCATTAATAATAATAATTATTAGTATAATGATTATTAGTCAAATTTAGTAAATATAATTATAATATTAATTATTTACTATTACTAAATAATATTAATTATAATATTTAATAATAATAATAATAATAATAATAATAATAATAATAATTAACAACATATGTTAAGTATTATAACTATTAAATTTATTTAATATTAATATTTTTTATGTAATATGCCAACAAGTTAAGGTGAATATCATTATTCATGAAAATAATTAATTACAATTTAAAATCATTATTGATAACTAATTAATGTAATTATATATAATCTATAGATAAATTAGATGGGGTAGAGATTGAAAATAGAATCATTAATTTAAATTGAAATTTGGATGGGGGTTTTTAATTGGTTTTGAAATACTTGTTTATAGCAAAAAGTAAAATGGAACTAAAATATAAGTGTCTTAAGTGTACATGCAAATAAAACTTTCTTGCTTACCTACATGTTAGTGATCATCCTAGTCAAAGTGCTCTTTTAACCAAGTTTCAATCAGTGTGTTGTATCACCTGTTGTATGGTGTGCATCGTGTAATATGTAAGCATATTTTTTATTAAGTTAGTTTGTTTTAAATTAGGGTTATTAAAAAATTTTAAAACTTATATCATTATATTTTTAATTTTTTTTCTACAAATAAAGATCTATATTGGTATACTTTTGACTTACAACAAAATATTATGTAAAACTTTATTATGTATTTCACTGTAATTTTAGTTATATTTTACCATATTTTATGATGTTTTATGATAGAATTTATTTCACTTTACCACTATTATCATTAATGTTTCATCATTGCTTCTACAATGATCCACCATCTGTCAATAAATATTTAGTCATTTTTCACCAATATTAGTCAAGATATTTCACTATAATTAGTCTCATGTTTCACCATAATTGATGTTATATTTCACAAATATTATTTAAGATATTTCATAAGAAAACTAACTTGTAGTTATCTTTTATTTAAGATATTTCATAAGAAAACTAACTTGTAGTTATCTTTTTGTTTTATCATATGTCTTCATTTTTTTTACCATAACTGTGCTCATATTTAACCACTTTTAGTTGTGTTGCATTATAAGAAAACTAACTTGTAGCGTGTCATCATAAGTGTCTTCATGTTTGACCATTATTGTAATACCCCATATATAAAAATAATTTATATATAATTTTATAAGGAAAATAAATTTTATAATAAATTATAAAAATATCTTTCGAATCAAGGAACTAGTCAACTGGTATGACAAAATCAGTCAATTGGTAACTTGTAGCTTTATTTTACCGGTTATGATGAATCGATTGATGGGTATGGCAAAACGAATCAACTGGTTCTACTAGAACTCATGATCTCTATTATGTTTTTGATCTCAAATCTTTTCTATCCCTTCACCTAGCTTTGAGAATCAATTATACTTTGATTACAAATGAATTTAAATGATACAAAATTTCATTAGAAATTTTTTATTATTATATTTGATCCAAATCTAACATGATTCCCTCAAAAAAGTTCCCTTTTCACTTTTTCCACTTTTTCCTCTTTATTTTTTCTTCCTTGTGGCTGCATCGTAGATCTTTTATGTAGCTTATATCTCACCTTTTCCTCCCTTTTCATCTATTCTAAGGATCTCTTAACCTCTTTGCCATCATCCCCTCCTATCTAACCCACCATTTTCACACTTTTTCTTCTCACATTCCAATGTCCAACCCCTTATTTTTTCCTTGCCCTCTCTTGATCTTGACCTAAAATTCCTCTCTTGATCTTGACCTAAACCTTTCTTCTCTCAGTTGTTGAAGCCTTATCCCCCCTTTTACAAGAAAACCTTCAAGTGCCCCCTCTTTTTCCTCATCCTCATATTTTTTTTCTCTTTTCTCTTCTTCTCTCAATTCTGTCAAGTTTTAAGCTATAAACACTTTTGCTAAATAATTTTCTCTAATTCTTGTTTAGGTAAGCAATAATCCTAGGTTCTTGTAATACGATTGTGGTCAGGTCTTATTTGCTTGAAGAGTTGCTTTGATAGATAAATTTGGCCAGACCTTCCAGATGCAGAATTATGACCAAGGTGTTATTTGTGTTTTATTTTTTATTTAACATAAATCCATGATTACTTTCTATTTAGGAGAATGCTTAAATTTTTGAAGCATGAAAGTGGCTATAGGATTATGTTGGTTTGGTTTTCATGAGGAGAAAGTGTGATGCATAGGCGAAGTATAAATTATGAGTGCTTTAACATATTAAGTGTTTTAATGCGAAGTATGAACACTAAGTTTGATTTATGGAAACTTTCATGAGTTATGGATGTGTTTTGGATTAAGATTGAAATAATGAGAGAATTGTATGTGTTTTCATAGTAGAATTAGTCATCCAGTTAGGGACAAAACCATTCAGCTAGTTCACTAAAACGTCTTATGCTTGTCTCGATCTGTACTAATATACTGATTAAATTTAGAACTAAGCAACTATTTTTCCTATATTATTTGTCTCAGTTACCTATTTTATAATATTTTCTTGTGGTTTTTTTCCTAGACCAAAGCACTGGTTTGTGGGACCGATACACTTGTAATACCCCAAATTTTATCTAACTTTGATCTCGAGTAAATAATATATTAGTCTAATTCTAATCTTAGGTAATTGATATTTTTATATTACCCTATCCTAATCCTAAATCTAAACCTATTTATAACCCTAATTTTAGGTGATTGATATTTTAATCTAATTTTAATCCCAAGTGATTAATAAATTAATTTTACCCTAATTCTCTAATCTTAAATTTAAACATAATTCTAATCCTAACCCTAATTTTTTTTCCTTTCCTCTTTTCTTCCTCCTTTTTCTCTTTTATTTTTCCTTTTCCTTCTCCTAGTCCCAATCCCCTTATCCTTATTCCCATTTTGGTTATACAACCCCCTCAAATGGTTCCCTTTCTTTTCCCTTTATAGCCCATGCACCTACACATGCTTCCTACACTTGCCTCACCTACCCTTGTAACCATAGACGGTATGACCAATACTTATTCTTCCCCATGTTTTTGTTGAGATAAACCTATGCCAACCCAAATTCCCCAACCTTGCATCTTTGGCATTCCAATTTCACATCCTCACCTCATATTCTATAAATACCCCTCCTTTCTACCCCTTAATTCACTTTATAACTCACACAAACCCCCTATACTCCCTCTTCCTTCCCTCTTAAACCTTATGTCCCTTGTTCATTGCCGTTCCACCATTTTTCTTCAACAAAGCTCTACATAATTAATATAACTCACCTCACGCTATGAATTAGGCATAATGTAAGAAAATCACATTGATCAAGCCTTGTTGCGTGACAAAACCTATGCTCAATACCCTCTAGTTACGTGAACTACTCACACAAACCATGGCCTCAGTACATGACAAACTCGAGCTACAAATACCCTAGATACACCACCAACTCACACCACTCCTACCCCACCAATGCCAACCCCTGATGCCTCCCCCTCATTCAACACGAGGAGCTCACACAACACCCCTAGTTGCATGAGTCTCTTACACACCTCCCCTTGGTTGTGCCATTTCATGTTGAATTTTGTTTGCTTTGGTTTATCTTCTTTTCCACCCTAATTTGCCTTATATTTTCCTTGGTTGTTTTCTTAATTTCTAATGATGTGTTATTATTGATTCTTAGGTGATTTTTTTTTGGTCTCGAAGGAGGAGTCTTGATGCATAAAATGCTCAACAAATTGGGTTTTGCTAAAAGTTGATGATGGAACTTGGGCTCAAACAAAAGATAAAATAGAAGAGAGGATAAGATGGGAAAAAGGATTTGATATTCAAGTAATCCTTGAAATCAAATACTTACAATCACCACTTAAGATAACAATTCTTAAGATAAAGATTGTAAGATTTTTAAAAAGACATAACAAACCATGCACTAGGTTGGTTGAAGGAAGGCACTCAACCTTGGGTCTGTAGAATACTCAAAGGCTACCTCTTTCATTCACCTTTACACCCATATAAGAGTTTAATAAGTTGATAAAATTACAACCAACCCTTAGGTAACCATAAGGGTTAAACTTAACCAAACTCTATTATAATGCATGCTAACTATGGTAGGACTCAAAGAATCAGCATGGGAGCTGATGTTTCGAGCCTCCCATCATCCCTTTCTCATTCAATAGCTGTTACATTAGGTTTACAAGATAATAATTAGGACTTAGGAAACATATTTTTTTTAAAAGGAAAACTAGTACACTACTCATGCATATGATTAACTAAATGGAAAAATAACCCTTCCTTAAGACCCCTTTTGGCTGGCTGCTATAGATGCTTTTTAGGACATTAAATCCCCTTAATTAATGCTAATTAAGGTATTGAAAAACACCAAACATAACTCCAAAATCTGCTGCAAAAAGGGAAGTGGCTACATGCTTGTGATATTCGAAAATGGGTGCTTCCATGGGCTATTTTGCTAGATGGTTGGCCGAGACTTGCATGGCTTTTTCAAGTCATATTTTTAAGATATATTCAATCCATAATGAAGCCAAGAAATGGTGGTAAGTTGATGGCTTTTAATTATTGTTTTATGACTTGCATAACTCCTTATAATCCAGCTCATATTTTAGTCCAAGAAGAGTTTTTGATTCTCCTAACTTAGAAAAATGTATGAATAGATTATTGTTATCATATGAGGGGGATGCTCCTGCATCAAGTCTTAGGATATACATGCTTAGAGATTAGATGCATTTTTGGTAAGGATATATATCGTAAATAGAGTTTTGTGTGCAATATGTGTAACACCCCCATTTTTTTAGGACTAAAAATTTTCATTTAAAGAGTTAACTTTGAAAGATAAAATAATAAAAACAAAAGGTGTTGCCATCACACTTTTCACAAGTTTAATTTCCTTATCCATTCTCACACCAAGTGCTAAGAGTATAAATGTTACTCAACTTAACCGATAACACAATTGTAAGAACCATAATTGAGACAATCAAAGTGCATATTAATATCATTCTAAATAAAACTAACAGTCAATTACTACAAAATTTAGTGAAAGGAAAATACATAAGGGCATAAGAGTATAAGAACATCCAGATCAAAAGATGCCGGGTACAACACTAGATAACCTTAACTCTCAAGCCAAAAATAGCCTTCGAATAATCTCACAAGCTAACCTACAAAAACCATTACCCATTGAACAATTATGAGCCCATAAAATGGAACCCATCTGTAAAATGATATTGAGTAACCCATTATATAAAACTAATATGAAAAGCCTACATGAAACATATAAAAGTTATCACAACAATACATGGTATAACATATTGAAATATACATGTAATGGTCAAAAAAATATATTAGATCAAATAGACAAATATCACCAAGCTACATACTGCTCATATCCATTCATTTAAAACATACCGAAACTTACCAACCAAGAATCCAAGATATGCCCTCTAAAGTAATGATTAGGACCAATTTCAACACAATAACCATAACCTTCATAATATATCTTAAATATTAATATCAAAACAATAATATCCATAATACCATAGGTAGGGCTCAGAGGCACAATACTAATAAATTCTATAACATCACAAGTAGGGATCAAAGGAAACTACTGATCATTAGTAGGCACGAAGGCTACTACTGAATCATGAGTAAGGACAAAGGCTAATACCGAACCATAGATAGGCCCAAAGCTACTACTAAAACATAGGTAGGCACAAAGACTACTACCAAACTATAGGTAGGCATGAATTCTACTACTAAACCACAGGTAGGTACAAAGGCTATTACCAAGTCATAGGTAGACACAAAGATTATTACTAAACCAATCCAATAATCATTTCAATCACACAATAATCATTTCCATATTTATTTATTCTAGGGGAAATAATATCAATATATAGATATTAATGTACTCTATTCATACTGATGCACCAAGGCAACATAATATCCTACCGACTATAATCCCAAAGATACTAGGGTACCCAGGTCACACTGGCACACAAAGATAGTATAGTATCCTACCAACAAGAACACCTAATCCATAAGTATCTATACCCCCTATAAGTCTTTCTAGTTAAATAGAGTAAGATATAATACATGACTGGGGCACTGAGGCACATAAGTAAAAATCCACAATCAATAGTGGGCTAAACCACGTCTTTAGGGAAATTAATCCTGCAAAGTTACCATTCCCGATCTTGAGGTATTTCACTTTAAATATTAACATTTTATTAAGGCGATTGTGAAACCACATAATAAAAAAAGGATTCAATTTCCATACTTAACCATTTTTACTCATTTTCAATTATCTAAGATAATCATAATTAAAGGCAATACTAAGGTCAACATAATAATATACCAATGTCATCTTAGGATCAATTATTCACATTTGGGGTGCATTAGGCCAAAAATTAGCAAAATTTCCCCGAGGCCATAATTCCCACATTATCATCCACTTTTAAAATAAATATTTTTATTAATTTGTCATGAAAAAGATTAGACACAATAATTATACTATTTAACATGCGAATAGATTACTAGACACGCCAAATGACCATTTTCCCCTTACACATGATATAACCCATAACACCTTAACATGCATAACTAATTCATCCAAATCACATATCCCCATGCTAAAAAAACAAATAATACACATTAGACATTCAAATTAGAATAAATATTATGATGTGCTTAAATGACCAAATTGTCCCCAAGCCTCGTAATAGTAATAATTATGCTATAAATACGCCTATGTATGCTCAACCTATCATATTGGACATGCATGTCATACATAATTTATTTACTACATTAAACCCATTTTAACATGCCTTTGTGCACATAATAATTTACACAAGTTAGCACGCTTTGTTTTACCAAATTCCATACTAGTATTATTAGGCAAATAATTTCAACATGATAAACATGCTTAATAAAATTTATACATAAAAAATACTAATGTGCTATCATGTGATATCTAATATTTTAGTAGAGTATAAGAACTATGTGACTTCCAGCAAAAGTACAAATAATAGGTAACCTACTAAAATTTATAAGACTCCATTGATTGACCTTTTATACTAAAAAATAATACCACACTAACCATATTAATATTTAACCCATAAAATAATAATTTTTACTAAAATATTTATTAAATAAATATTACCAAAAT
The DNA here is from genome assembly GCA_039764185.1 of Tamarix austromongolica. NCBI lineage: Eukaryota > Viridiplantae > Streptophyta > Magnoliopsida > Caryophyllales > Tamaricaceae > Tamarix > Tamarix austromongolica. Next base: position 8,427 of record JBDNDU010000306.1, on the reverse strand, counting down.
ACCCTTAAGTTTGAAACGGGGAAGAAATTTTCAACTCACACTACATGGGCAATGTGAGCCCAAGCATCCAGGAAGGGCTTCGATGGGGAGGTTGGCTTGTTGTTGTAGGTTATGGCCGAGGGGGAAGGTGCATGATGATGAAGGAGATGATGGGAACAAGGGAGGTGGAGATGGATGGTGGTGGTAATGGCTGCTGGCTCGGTTTTGTAAGGAATGTGAGGGTGGTAGAGCTAGAAGCTAGTGGTGGTTGTTGGAGTTGGTTGTTTCCACAGAGAGGCCAAAGCAGAGCTGGGGTGATGGTATTTTAGTGGTGTGAGGCACGACTAGGGGAGGTTGATGGTGGCAAGGGCAATTAACACCACAAGGGGTAGTAATGTGAGGTTGCGACATTGCAAGGAGAGTGCAATAATGATAGTTGGTCTTGCAAGGGGAAAAGAGGGTTGTGGTGATGGTTGGGCGATGGGTTGTTGTGTGACGAAGGGCATGGAAAAAGGAGGGAATAATAATAAGGAAAAAAGGGAACTGGGGTGGTTTTTCTAGGGAAAATTGAGTGGGGAAAATAGAGAGGGAGTAAAAGGTTGGGGCATGGTGTAGGTAGGGATGGGTTAGGTGTGTAGGGGCTGAGTGTGGGTGAAGGAGGAGGCAAAACATACTGGAAAATTAGGGGCAGGGTGCAGGCGTAGGAGCCAGGAAGGGAAAGGAAGAGGGCACACAAAGGGAAAATGCAGGGCAGGTTTTTTATCTTGATGATGAAAAGAAGGAGCATATGTGTGCTTGGGTAGAGGGATGTGTTTGGACATGCAGGGCTGGTCAAGGGAGAAGGAGAAGAAAAAGAAGGTAAAAAAAAAGAAGGAGAAGGAGGGTTGGGTCGCTGCAAGTGAGGAGAAAAGAAAAAAGAGAAGGAAAAAAAGATAAAATAGAAAAGGGAAAAGAAAATAAATTTAGGGTCGGGAGTAGAATTATATTTATATTTAGGATTAGGGTAAAATTTAATTTATTTAGGTGTAGGGTATTCGATTAAGAAAAATAAACAAAAGAAAATTTTATCGATTTAGGGTAGTTTTAAATAAAAAAGAAAGAGATAAAATACTTAGGATTAATTTATTTAAGAATTTATCGGGGTTTGTGGGTTAGGGGTTAACACAAATAATTAAGATGAGATGTAAGGATTAGTTTTTGAGTAATAAGTTAAACATTCAAAATTAAGGGTTATCAAATTTTAGAGTGTTACAATGTGTATATTTGTTTGAAGTCTCATGTTTGATATTGTTATATGGATAATGTCAATATAGTAATGTTTTGGTATGATATGTTGTGTTGTATGATGAAAAAGTAAGAAAAATGTGAAAACATGCAATTGTGTATATTGAAAGTTGAGTTTGGTTTTGCAAATCAATAAGGTTGGCATGAATTGTTATTTAAATTGGGCTATAATGTTTGACTTGTGTGTGTGTGTGGGGGGGGGTTAATTATTTTCATGAGGATATGTGTTGGAGGTTGAAAACCATTCATATTCGGACGTTTAGGATTTTTATGAACATATAGGTATTTTGGCTATCTTTAGTGCAATTTGGTTAATATGGGTGAAATGTAAAAAAATTGGTATTTTAATGTGTTGATTGCTTTATAATATGATAAATATATTATGTCGAATATTTGGAATAATTATGAATGACTTAAGTTCAATAAAATAAGAAAAATGGCTTAAATTGATAATATTAACCCTATCACACATGTAAAAAATTAGATGTAGAAGTTTATTTCTGGATACATTGTTAACATTGATATTTTAGGAATATGTGTTAAATTTGGTAATTATATGAGTCGTATGGGAAAAGTGATGCAGGAGCCTCCCCATTAGAACACTCTACATTAGCCACTCATCATCCTAAATTTGAAGGGCCAAAAATCCTTCTTATTTGTGAAGGATTTTACTAAGTATAAAACAACACCATCCACGTACATGGAAGCCATGAAAGCCATGCTATGTAACAACCAGCCACACCCCTTACATGGCTTCCTTTTTTTTAAGCCAAAAACGCAAGCCCAACCACCCCTTACATGGCTTCCTTTATGAGCCAATCGCAAGCCACAATCTGCAACCCCAACCACTATATGGCTTCTTTTTTTTTTGGACAAAAATGCAGCCTATACAAGCTTGCAACCATGCCACCCTTCCAAAGTCAACCAACCACCTCTTCGACGAGCATGTCATGCAAACAACAACCAAGGGGAACCACTTTTGCGGGCTTCAATGGCACAGTTAAGCATGGGACATGGTAGGTATGGGCATACAAGAGTTGGTAGCAATATTTATGATAATTCCCTTCACCTTTATGTACTAGTAGTAGCCCATGTTGTAGGCTATGTTTACTAGCTCATATTTTGTTTAAATCAATGATGTAATAACTAGATAGGTAGTTGATTTCATGCACCCCATCTCAAGATCAACAACAAGGCATGAGAGGGGCTATGTAGCACACGATTGAGGGCAAGGAGTTGACCTTTTGGGCTGGTTAGAATTAAACTAGAATAGTTAGCTTTATTAGCTAACTACATAGTTTAAATTCTAACCGGATATATCCACTTCGTTAGGGCCTAGTTGCTTTGTAACTATAGATTTTCCACACCTTTACAAGTGTGAGACATAGCTGAATGCAAATGACTTTTAGCCTGCTTATTTCCTCCCTTGTGTCAAGTGAAATCCCACCTCTAAACCTAGTGCATGCTTTGGTTGAGTTGTTAGAAGAAAAAAAAATCCCTGTTTCTTTTATCCTAAGTGTTGCAAGGCTTAGGTGGTAGAATTAGGTATATGAATCAAGGGTTACTTAGTTCATATCGTCTCCTCTTTCCTTCCTTTTTAACCCCTTGATTTTGGTGGTATTCCCAACCATCATTTTCTTGCCTAGATTAACTCAATTTGTATTTCTTATGCATTAAACTAATATCAAAGATTAGGTTTTTATAAATTGGGTTTTATCCCTACATCATTATCTAAGCCAAACATACACAAAAAAAAATTTCCTAACCCCAAACCGCCCATTCGAACCCAAGTGTTGCAAGAAAAAAAATTCCTTCACTTTCCTATCCATTCGAACCATTCCCTGTAATAAATGAATTTTATTTTCTTCTTAGCCTAACTTTTGAAACCATTCTTGAAAGAAAAAAAAAATCTTTTTCATCACCGAGCAACCTTCAAAGCCCTTCTTACACCAACAAAAATAATTTGAGCCTTTGATGTGTGTAGGAATGTGGAATTATGGTTTGGGTGGTAATATGGTTCGGTTAGGGTTATTTAAGGGTTATGATGGTTTGAAGATGATGAAGAGATGATGATGATGACGATGATTCAACAAAGAAGAACTAATGATGATGTTGCTCGAATGATGAAGGTTCTACACAGCTTGGTTCGTGGGTTAGGGTTAGGTTTTACGAATAGGGTTTGGTGATGATATGAATATTATGATGATGAGAATGATGATAATTTGATGATTAGATTTTGAATTTAATATATTGAGGATGCATGTGTGATAATAATAATATTATTTTGTAAGGTTTTGAAATAGATAAAATTAAGTAAGAAACATAGGTTGAAGATGAATGTTGAAGATGATGATGATGGCGTTGAATGTGGCAATTAGGGTTGGGATGGCATGGGTTTTTGTGAAGGGTTTGAAGGATAGATATTAATCTATAATTCAAATAGATAAAGAGATTAAAGATTTCAAAAATAATCACTCACACATAATTGATTAAAATTGAGAAGAACTCACACATAATTCAATTAAGCAAAACTTATAACTTTCATTCAATTTCCATCTCTCTTATGTCATGTGTCTCTATGGATTTTATAGCCATTGCACCTCCCTAATATTACAATATAATTCTCCTAAAAATATGATATAAATCAGCCCATAAAGCAATGTATTTCTCCCTACACCAAATATAATTCCTAAGATAGAATAAGATAAACCCTAAAAGATAGATTAAGCTACTTTTTGACCGATTCAACTTCCTTATCCCTTTAGCTAATATTAATGTAACAATAAATCATATTGCACATCAAAAGTGTCTAACATAGCCTTCTTATGCAAATTCCATGTTCATTCCTTCCATGCAAACATATTCATGCCCTCCATGCTTGCCATGCACACATTTCTGTTGCAAGTAACTTGTTTTGCAAGTTTTGTCCATAATTAATAATGTAGTCATCCCTTTGTCTTTTAATTTGTAGGGTATCATTTCTAGATAAAGTAAAATAGGATACATAATAAAAAATGGTAAATATTGATCATTTGCTCCTATATCAGCCCTATGGATGATCCTCCCATAGTTAGAGGTTTAAACCTCAATGAGGCACACAATGATAGAAGCAATTGTGCCATTTAATCCTTACAACGAGACACTCATAGAATAGATCACACGTTGGTGGCATTTCAAGAAGAAGTGGGTCACATCCAAACCCTCTTACAACGACTTGTCCCAAATCATAACCCTCTAACAAACCATCCAAACTGAACCCCCTTGATGTAGAAGAACTCCATGGTGTTGAAAACCTCTCAAGTGAAGACGACTCTTTAATAAGCATGTCATCTCATGAACCAAGAAGAAAGGGAAAAGAAAAAGAAGAGACTTTAGGGATATCAAAACTGAAGTCCTAGAGTTTGAAGGCCAACATAATCTGGAAGAATTCCTATAATGGGAATTAAGGTGCTCTAGGATTTTTGAGGCGAAATGGTACAAAGATGATAAAAGCTTTAAAGTAGCCGATGTGAAGCAAGGCATGCCTCTCTTTGGTGGGAGAATCTTACCAACCAAAGAAGGAGGAAAGGGAAATCGAAGGTTAAGTCATGGGAAAAAATGAAGAAGCTTAAGCGGGAAAGATTTGTGCCATCCTCATACACTCAAGGAAAGGGCATATGAGTGTAGAAGAGTATATTCGAGAGTTTAAAAATTTAATGCTAAGGCTTAACATTGAAGAAAGATAAGAGCACACGATGTCACGGTTCATGGGAGGCCATAGGTAATAACTTGCTAGAAAATTGGAGATGAAAATGTATTACACCTTAGATGAGCTCTTCCACTTGGCTAGTAGAGTCGAAAGGCACAAGGAGGGGAAGAGGACCACTCGGTTTAGCATCAACAAACCAAGTGTGCTTCCTCCCAAAAACATGCCAACTCTATCCAAGCCACCCTCCACCCCTATTAAGTTCTACTTGAAAGGGAAAGGGAAAGAACAAGAAATGTGAGGTGCTTCAAGTGCCAAGGAGTAGGGAATTACTAAAATGAATGCCCTAACCGAAGGGTCATGACACTTGCGGAGCTTAATGAAGCCATACTCGAGGAGGATGTTGAAGAAGGTGTCTCGGCCCATGAAGAAGATGAAGAGGAAGAGGCATCACCCAATGTAGGAGAAGCTCTTATGGTGAGGCAGATTTTGTATACCAAAGAAATCCAATTTGATGATAGCCAAAAGGAGTGCATCTTTCAAACCAAATGCACCACTAGTGGCAAGGTTTGCTCTCTCATTGTAGATGGTGGGAGTTGTGCAAATGTGGCCTCATGTATGTTGGTGGAAAACTTAGTTTTTTCCACCACACCCCATGCCAAACTGTACAAGTTACAATGATTGAATAATGGTAGCATTATGGATGTGACCAAGCAAGTACCTATGGCTTTCTCCATTGGAAAAACCTATCATGAACATGTGTTATGGGATGTAGTCCCCATGGATGCTTACCATTTACTTTTAAGTCGCCCTTGGCAATATGGTAGGCATGTGACTCATGATGGGAGAAAAAATACCTACACTTTGGAGTATGCCAAGAAGAACATCATCCTAAAACCCTTGAAGATGAAACCAGCTGCTGGAGGAGGTGCCACTAAAAGTCAAAAGTATTTGTTCATAGATGAGAAATATGTATCTAGGACTTTAGACAAAGGAAAAATGCTGTATTTATTGTTATTGGTAGGCGAGAATGAGGGGGGAGAACCCGTGGACCCTTGGGTTAGGGTTTTGTTAGAAAATTATGGAGATATGTTCCCATACAATTTACCCCATGTACTACCCCCATACGAGGCATATAGCACCAAATACATCTTGTACTCGGTTCTACCTTGCCTAAAAAGGCAGCCTATCATTATAATCCCAAAGAAGCCATGGAGCTTCACAAACAAGTGGAAGAATTTCTCACTAAGGGATTGATTCGAGAATCCCTTAGTCCTTCTGCGGTATTGGCCTTGCTAGTACCAAAGAAGGATGGATTTATGAGGATGTGTGTTGATAGTAGAGCTATCAACAATATCACCATAAAGTATAGTTATCCAATACCTAGACTTGATGACTTGCTTGATTGTTTGCATGTCACTTCTCTTTTTTCCAAAATTGACCTTGTAGTGGTTACTACTAAATTCGAATGAAAGAAGGTGATGAGTGAAAAACGATGTTTAAAACAAAAAATGGATTGTATGAATGGATGGTGATGCCTTTTAGATTGTCAAACGCTCCTATTACCTTCATGAGACTTATAAATGAAGTACTTAGGCCTTTCATTAGCAAGTTTGTTGTAGTATATTTTGATGACATACTCGTGTATAGTCCAAATGATAGGGATCATGTAAAACATCTTGAGCTTGTATTCCTTACCCTTAGAAACAACAAGTTGTATGCTAAGTTAGAAAAGTGTGAATTCTTTGTAACTAGAGTGACTTTTCTAGGATTTTTTGTATTCAAAGATGGAATAGCAATGGACGAGACCAAGATTAAAGCTATCAAGAGATGGCTGACTCCAAGCAGCTCGACACAAGTAAGATCCTTCCATAGACTCGCTTTCTTCTACCAAAGATTCATCTAGGGGTTTAGTACCCTCCTTGCTCCCATCACCAAGTGTATGAAGATGTAACACTCCCAAAATTCACTACGAAAATTTTTTGTTTTATTTAAAAATTAGCAAAAGCAAAAACTATGAATTTTGGGATCACCACACTGAGTACCAGACTAGTTTTTTCTTACCGTTTTAGTACCAAGTGCTAAGGCTGGAAGAAACAGAATATAATTTATACAAATTAAAGTTCCTTTTTAAATTAGAGTAACACATTAAATTCATTACAAGAGATAAAAACCTGTTACTTGTGGTTATAAGAGTAGAATAATTTTAAATAAGGAAATAGAAGGTTATAAGTGAAACCCTCAAATCCTCCCAAACAATCCTTACACTCTTACCTGATAATAGCTTGAATAACACCTACAATAATCTTGCAAGGGACATTGATCATTAAATAGGTAGGGGCCCACAAACAAAATCCTTCAGTACTATGGTACCGAGTAACCCTTTATACCAAATTGAAAGGCAAGGCCCTCATGCAACAAATCATACTTAAACAGAAGTAAAGACAATATCATATGCAAGCATTTAAATGATCATAGCCATGTAAGAGCGATTACACACATCATCCTATAAGAATTGTACAATGTGAATTCCATTTACTTATCACCTCCAGGACTTACCAGGAGTGGTAGGCACCAAGGTCATACTTATATCATATCAATCGATCATGAGGATGAAAGTAGTACCTTTGGTCTTAATCCATTAATTAAACATTATTTACATCATCTCGAATTATATCCATGTGAGTGCGGGAACCCCACTATTATAGCTGGTGGATCGGAAATACACTTCAGGGCAGGACACACTTGACCACTATTATTCGTCGGTGGACCGGTCTCCGAGGTAGAAGGCTCCTGGCCATTATTATCACCGATGGATTGGTTTGGCCCCGACTCATATGGTGTTCCACTATAAGTGATCAGTATTTGTCCATGATTTATTCAAATTCAAGATTTGGTTTATTAAGCTCGGGATTTCCCACTATTATAATCAGTGGACTAGAATACACTTTAGGACAACACGCAGTTGACCACTATTATAACCGGTGGACGGGTATACATATACATCTTCCAGGGCAAAGCTCTCCTAGCAACTGTTATAATCGGTGGACCGGTACAAATGATATATTCCATTTGGGCCCGACTCAATAATCTTTCACTTTACATAATTATTGTTTTCATTTAATTAGCACGACAAATCCATTTATTTAACTTGAAGGGGAGATCAAGAACCTGGAGATGCAAAGGTACACCGGTCATACTGGCGCATACAAGTAACACAATACCCTTCAACCATCAACCCAAGGATGCAAAGGTACCCTGATCGCACTGGTGCACGAGGACACACAATATCATATCGACAAGGACACCTAATCCATAAGTATGCATACCCCCTAAATAGGTCTGTAGAGCTAGATAGAGTAAGATATAGGGCCAGGCTAGGGCACTAAGGCACACTAGCAAATACCAAAATAGTCATGGGCTAAACTACGTCTTTAGGGTAACAACCCCTAAAGAGCCACCATTCCTGATGTCGAGGT
>JBDNDU010000305.1:0-21946 GCA_039764185.1 Tamarix austromongolica | reverse complement strand
CTCTATACTTTTGTTATTTCTTCTACATGGTTTATGTGATTTTTGTGTGGGCCTTAGTGCACGGTTACCTTGCTCAGTATGTAGCGTACCGATCACCCTTTTTGTGGGTGTTGCTCATTCCCACATGTAGTAGGCCCTTCTAACTTTGTGCAAGTGAGCAAGACATCAGGCGGGGCTGAGTGTTGAGCTTGTGGTTGGCTAAAAGTTCAAGAGTGTCGTGGTTGTATTAACCTTTATGTGATTTATTTCCTTCTGTATTTCTTTCATATCGTGTTTAACTTTTTATGATTTATTACCTTGTATTGAGTATTTCAAATAAACCTTTTATCGATTGTAAGATTATTTCCTCCGAGGAATTTTGATTTCGCACTCTAGTTTCTATCTTATTATTGATTATAAAATTTTACGCATACTCTGATTCATATGCTATGATCTTTTAATTCTTTTTATGAACTCTCGGTTTAAATTTGAAGATAATCTTTTTAGCCTTAGTACTTGGTACTGGAATGGTTGGAATGAATCGGTGTGGTACTAAGTGAGGCGGTAACATCCCCAAAATTCATGAATTTTCAATTTTAAATTCTTCTGCTTTTAAAAATAGTGAATTTTAGGGTATTGCAAATGGTGGCTATATTTCATGACATGGTTGAGATATTTATGGATTATTTTTTAATGTTTGGCTCATTTTTTTATGCATGTTTGAATAACCTTGAGCTTGTGCTAAAATATTTTAAGGATAACAATTTTATTTTAAATTGGGATAAGAGTCATCTTATGGTACAAGAAGAGATAGTTTTAGTGCACAAAATTTCTCATAAGGATATATAGGGGATAAAGCAAAATTTAAAATTATTAAAAAAAATCCTCCCCCAAAATGTGCTAAGGACATTAGCAATTAGAAAATTTCTTAGTCATGCTAGTTTCTATAGAAGGTTCATGAAGGACTTCTCAAAATTTTCAAAACGTGTATGTTAACTATTATGAATTTTGTTGATATGCTCTTAAAGGCTTTTAACGCTCTTAAATAAAAACTTGTGAATACTCCTATTATTATTGCTCCAAATTGAATCTTCCTATTGAAATCATGTATGATGCTAGTGATATGGTTGTAGAAGAAATTTTTTGATAGCATAGGGATAAAATTTTTCATATTATTTATTATACTAGCAAAACCTTAAATCCTACACAAAATAATTATGCTACTACCAAAAAAGAATTTTTAGTTGTGGTATTACCTTTTGATCAGCTTTGTCCTTATTTTTTACTTAATAAAATCATTGTGTATATTGATCATGGTACTTTGAGATATCTTTTTATTAAGAAAGATTCTAATTTAAAAACCTAAATTTTACTTCTAACTTTTTTAATAGAAGAATAATATCAAAATAACTTGGTGTTATCATAGTGATTGACGTAACTCTTGTTTAGCTCATTATTCTTATGCCAATCAAAAGGCAAAATGATTAAAATGTAAAGCATGCTAAATATAAAAATGTGAGAATTTTTGTAAACATAAATATGAGTTGGAGGTTAACTCTGAGTACAATATTCAAAAAATAGAGATTAAGGGATACCGTGGATCTAATAGTCCAAAAAGGTATTCAGGTAAAGTGGCATCCGGATAACATGACTCTACACCTAAAATCCCTAGTATAACAAATCACTCCACCCCATACAAATCATCATATGCTATAAAATTATCTAGCAGGTCCTCATCAGCCAACACATAAACATTAGGGTCATCTACTCATAAGAATGAGTAGCACCTATGAAAAAGATGGTTTATATGCATATACTGAATGAGGTGACAATACAATTAAGGGATAAATATAACTACACACATTCATAAAGGGAATTAAGAACACATGAGAAATACATAAAATAGTATAAGATATTGGCTACTTCAAGCCTCATTATTAGATATAACATATTTCATTCTTTCATTTACAATGAGCTCAAGACTTCCATGATTCTTAAACTGGTGGAATGGTCTGAAACACCTCTTAGGGACAACACACCTAAGCCACCATTATCATCTAGTCGAATGGACCCAATACTTATCAGGGTAGAAAGCACTTGAGCCATTATTCTTAAGTCAGTGGAATGGTCTAAAGCACCTTTCAAGGATAACACACTTAAGCTACTATTATCATCTAGTGGAACGAACCCAACACCTCATTCCTAAATCACTTACTCTTCCACCTAAATTATTAATTTATTGTCCATTATTAATTTGTCTCAAATCATATTATCATTAATGTTGAGTTTAGAGCCCCACTATTCTTAATTTAGTTGAATAGACCGATGAACATCTTAGGAGAAAGTGCTCCTAAGCTATTATTATCATCCAATAGAATGGACCCATAAAACACGTCAACCCGAATCATGTGATCTTTCATGTTAAATTATGAATGTATTATTCATTATTTATATAATAGGTAAAAACACAAGTAAATCAGTTAAATAACAATTATATAGATAACAAGGTTGATCTTAAGGTTTAAGATCCTTATATTTCCCCAAAAAAAAAGAACTAATATCCCATTTTAGGAATAACTCCTTCTTTACTACTCTTTTATCCACCAAATTGAGTATCTCTTCTTCAGTTATTATTATTATTAGTAGTAGTAGTAGTAGTAGTAGTACTACTACTACTACTATTATTATTATTATTATTATTATTATTATTAGTATTGTTATTATTATTATTATTATTATTAAAATTATTATTATTATTATTATTAACATACCTAAATTAAAGGCCTAACTATAATGTGTTATACATGTAATAATAGCTCTCTCTCAAAAGTTACTATTTACAAGATTTATAAAACCCTAACTTCATAAGTATGTCATAAATTTTCCTATAAAGCTTACATAAATACCAAATTTACTATAAATTCCTATTAGACCAATATTAACAACATATCTGAAATTCATAGTCTAACTCTAATTTTTTACGTGTGATAATAACATCCCCATTTTACGGTTACTATTATAAAATTAAGCAATTTTGTCATTTTGTTGAAATTTGGTCATTCATTACTGCTCTAATAATTTCATATTATTCCCCTCATAGCATATTTTAAATCATACAACACTTCAAAGTACCAGAATTATCGTATTAAACTCATATTAACCAATATGCCCTTACAGGTAACCATTAACCCTCATTTTAGGAAAACCTTATATGTTTTGGTATCATCATTTCCAAATCCTCCATTTATCACCGTATATCTTAATTAATCTTTTCTCACTTAACATACTCTACTAATCCCATATTAAAACCATATATCATATTGATCCGCTTAGGTTTTTCCTTTATAAACAATTATCATGATGATATCATATATTTATTAACCCACACATATCTCATCCGGTGCCATCATATTATCATATTATAGCAATAAAAACAGGATTTTATCTACATAAAAATTAACATGATAATATAAAGAGTCAAGCATATCACTTATTATGAAAAGCATAGACTAGGACTAGTATCCTTATAGAGAAAGCCTTCAATATCTATGCACATATCTTATCCCGCCTCCTCTGAAACTTATAGTAAATAACCTAAGAATAATTGACAAAAAACTATTAGGATTCAATGATGTAATTGAGGTAAATGATAAAGAAATGGAGGACAAAAGAATGGAGGAAAATTAAAACAATTTGAGAAAAGTTTACACAACAAAAGGAAGGGGAATAGTGGAATGTGTTGAGGAGATGAGTGGACTAATGACAACTTGTACCAATTCTAAAGTGTGGGAAATGTTAAAGGAGGTCGGTGTTGATGGAGGGGGAATGTATGTGTTCAATGGAAGTGGTAAAATGGTGGGGTGAGGATGGGCCAGTAGTGTTGAGGCTAGGTGGGGAGTTGTGGAGAAGGAATGGTGATTATAGTCGATGATAGGGGTAGAATTAGTTTGCTATATCTAAGGAGGAGGAGAAAAAAAATTAGGGTTGCGGTGAAGATGGCTAGTGGTAGAGGGTGTGTTGTGGTGAGTATTAATTGTGGAAAGGTGAGGAAATTGTGAGTTTAGTCATGGTTATATTGAGGCTTTGGTGAAGGCTATTGGTTTATGGGGGTAGTGTTTGATAGGGGGCAAAGAGGAGTTTTTAGGCTATTTTGGAGATAGTGGAGAGGAGGGAAAATAGGAGAGTAAGGCCACGTTTCTTAGAGAATTTTTTTTTTAAGGAAAGTAGAGGAAGGAAGAATGTGGTTTAGGGAATCAAATGTGTTGTATATATACACACATGTACCTAAAGGACACAGAGGGTGAAGGAGATAAGCGATGGGCAATGTTTTCAATGCAACCCACCAACTTAGGGAGGTATGTCTGTAGGGTAGGGTATACGTGATGGCATGGTAGAGCCATCTTTATAGGGAAAAGTTTCATGCAAGATGAATAAAGGAAGAAGGGGAAAAGGGGATCGACATGAGAGGAAGAAAAGGTAAAAGGGGATAAAAAGAGTGAGGGTTTAGAATTATATTCAGGTTAGGGCATTGGTATAATTTATTTAACAAATTTTTGGGGTTAGGATTAGTTAAAGTATTAAGAAATAATAGATATTAGGATAAGGAAAAATGTTAATTTCTCAATATTAGAATTAGTTTATGATACTAATCACTCAATAAAAATATTCATAGATGACTTGAGCTATTATTTTTGGGATGATTTTTATATGTGTAAAATATATTATGACCAAATCATAAGGAGTTGCATCCCTGAACATGATTTACCTTCTACTTTATCTACTAGAACTACAACTAAAATTCTACAAAGTGGTTTTTATTGACCTACATTATTTAGTGATACTTATGTTTCCACTAAGGCTTGTGATATTTCTAAAAAACAAGAAATGTCCCTTAAAAGTATTTTAATTGTTGAATTATTTGACGTGTGGGGGTATTGAATTTATGAGACAATTTCCTAAATCTATGTATAATGAATATATCCTTGTTGTAATTAATTATTGATCCGAGTAGGTGGAGGATATTGTAACTCCTAATATATATATATAAGATTTGAAATGTCAAGGACTATCATAAGTGATGGGGGTCCTCATTTCTATAATAGAGTATTTGAATCTCTCTTGGGTAAGCATGGTATTATGCATAAGGTTTAAACTACGTATCATCCCCAAACTAGCGCAATAGTAGAAGTTCCAAATTGAGAAATTAAAAGGATATTAGGGAAAAAATGATTAATAATTCTAGGAAATATTAGTTTTTAAAGTTAGATGACACACTTTCCCTGTATAGCACTATTAGTTTTTAAAGTTAGATGACACACTTTCCCTGTATAGCACTACTTTTAAAATCCCCATAGGAATGTCTCAATGTAAACTTGTTTTCAGGGCCAATCATATTCTTAATATAGATATACAAGCTGCAAGTGAAATGACACTCTTCGAATTAAATGAGACTAATGAATTGTGACTAGGAGCATATGAAAATGCTCTAATCAACAAGGAGTGCACACAGAGGATGCATGATCAAACGATCATAAAAAGAGAGTTTGAAAAGGGGTAACAATTACTCCTTTTTAATTCCCTCTAATGATTGTTTATTAGTAACATATGTTCACGTTGATCTAGATTATTCGCAATGACACAAATTTTTTCCACTAGAATAATAGAGATTAGTGGTCTGGAAAAAGTAGCATTTAAGGTAAATGGATGCCAGTTGAAACTCTATGAGGGAGGAGAGATAGAGAGCCTCAAAACTCTCATATGCTTAAAGAATCTTAAATGAATGGGATTAGAGTCAAACTAATGACTATAAAAAAAAGTGCTTTTTATGAGGTAACTTAAGTGTGTGTTTAATTAATTTGTATTTATATTTTTCTTTAGATTTTGTTTTGATTTACCAAGTATTTTGATTTTTTTTTACAAATACAAAGCAACTTAGCATGTTTAGGAAGGAGTTTTAAGGCATAAGGACATAGAGATTTTGATGGCAGGGTATAAAACAAATGGAGCACTTATGAGGTAACATAGAGTGGGGTCATGTTTGCATAGAAACACAAACTTCTTCCCTAGTATTTTTTATAGTACTTGCATCACCTTTTAGGTACCTTATGCTCTCACTTATATTGAATTGAATTTTACTATGTTATGTGGATTGATTATCCATGATAAGTGTGGGGGAGATTTGGTTCATTTTGTGCTTAATTGTTTTGGTATGTGTTTATGGTCATTATCATTTTTTTAGTGTTTTTTATGCTCTATGTTAAGTTTTTTTTTTTTTTGCTAAGCTTGAGGATCTCTTAACTAGTCAATAATGAACATATATTTGAAATCATACTAAAAGTGGATTATAAAATTGATATAAAGTCAAGTGGAGATTTTATATGTAAAATGTAATGTTTGGAACACACAAACAAACACACACACACACACACACACACACACATTATTAGATTTGAATGGAATGAGAACATGTATAATATTTTAACCATCAACACAGCATGTTGAGATTCATGATAACTTGTAGAGAGATTTTGAGCCATATAAGCCTTCTTTTATTAACGATTTAAATAAAATGATCTATATTTTATTTGCTCCATTTTTTTATTTGTAAGCCTCATATTCACTCATTTGTTTTATCAAATTACTTAACATAACTCTTGTAATGGACTAAAAAGATTACTATAACTTGTTCATGTACTAATTGAAGCCTTTAAGTCATGACCAACTTGATTGAGAAAGTAATAAAGGAATCTTAAGATTTACCACTATATAGCTAGATAACATTCTACCCCATTTTTTATGTACATGAGTTTTAGACCCCTTAGTTAATCCCTTTGAGCCATTTACATTGACATTTATTTCTTCCTTGCCGATATTTTCCTAACCAAACATAAAACACACCCCTACCCTTATTCTAAAAACTAGGAAAAAAATTCTATGAGATTCATAAATGTAATTCAAGGTTGCATATGAAGAAATGTTTAAAGAGAATCCAAATGAATAAGTATCAGGGAGATAGGAAAATATTTATAAAAATATAGATATATGAAAAAATAATAAAAAATAAAAAGGAGAAAAATTAGCTTATCTTCTTTATTTTTCTTTAAATAAAATCAATGAAAATGATGTGGAGGCCTAATAGGAAGACACTTGGCCTATGTGATGCTATGTTATGTAATGAAAAGATACTTTGATAAGTTTGAATTTAAAAGAATCATCTATATGATCATGATTCTATTAGGTTTTAGGATATTTTGTTGAATTCTTATTTCCATTTTCATCATTTAACCATTAAACCTAGATAGGTTACAACCCTTATGAAGTATTATTTAATTCTTAAGATAGTTAATCTTGATATGTTAGAGATTAGTCAGATGATAAAAAAAATGTGATCTTTCCTTGTTGATATATGAGAGTTACTTGCTATTTTTATCATCTTATCTCACATATCTAAGTGTGTTTATAAATATGTACCCATAAATATGAGGGAGAAGCATAGATTTGTGAAGATAAATCTTGATGTGACTAAAATGTGGTTAGGTTTTTACTCATTACTATTTTCTATTCATATTAGTTATGTTTATGTGTGAACCATATGTTACAATTAATCATTTAAATTTTTTGCTACTAAATATTGGATAAGGGTCAATATTGGTGTTATAAATGTTGAAAATTATGAGATAACATTAGTTAAAGGTGTTATAAGTGTATTTTTTTTTAAGTTTATGTAATTTGTGCATGATTTTGTGAGTATATCATCTGTGAAACTCTCATGAGAATTTACTTATCCACTAAGGGCGACCTAGGAATTTAAAGGGTTTGTTACACATGTTAAATATAATTGTGAGACCAATAAAAGTGGTTGGATATCTTTAATTTTATTTATTTATTTATAGTCATGTCTTTCTTAAGGACAAGTAAGAATCTAAGTAAGGCGGTGTTGACTGCGTATATTTTTACATATTTTATACCCTTAAAGTTGTTTTTTGTATAATTTTTTATAAATTACCATATTTTTATCATAAATTTTATGTAAGAACTCAAATTTAGATGATTCAAATTTCTATGCAAAGAAAAATTGAGATCTGCAACTTCTATTTCTATTAATATTTCCCTAATCTAATCATATATAGATCTTAAATTAGCTGGATGTTTTGGCTTGAATGTGGAATTTTTTGGCATTTTTTATATGAATTATATTGATCAGACTTTCTTGTATTTCATGTGTAGACTCTCCAAGGGGTATACATCAACATATGCTAAAAGCACATGATCAAAAAAGAGACAGAGAAAAAAGGAGATTGACAAGTAAAAAACATGGCCATACGTTAAAAATAAGTTAATAAAATTAAGAGATAAAGATAAAGAAAGAAAAAAATTATAAAGTTTAATCTTTTTCTGACACTATATATATACATGCCCAGGAGGCCAAGAAAAAATTTGTAGGCTACGAGAGATTAAAAATCAAAAAACAAGCCAAAATCAAGAAGAATAAATGACATTATAGCGATGGAAAATATTCAACATCGATAGTCATCCATGCATCATTATTTTTTCAATTTGATTTTGCATATGAAGTTTTATAATTTTATCTTATAATTTTCTCATGTTAAATATTTTATATAATTATATGATTATATTTATTTTTATTAATATTGTGTTCAATGTTTTTGAGCATATGGGGAAGCCACATTCCTTATATTATTTAATTAATTAATTGCTTAATTTATAGATTACCTTATGTGTTTTATGTTATAGTGGTTGATTTTCCCTAATTAATGGACCAATCACCTTTAACTAGATTCTGATATGTCGATGTGAGAGTGGGAGCTAATTTTTTTACTTTAGATTGAATATCATAAATAAAAATTGAATGGGTTATGAAAATAATTACATAATTTCTAAAACAATAAAGAACGGTAATTAATTAATTGAACCTAAAGCATCATCATTTATTTGAATAATATGACTAGAGAGAAGGATAGATAATTGATAATAGGGCTATGTAGTTTGAGACAAAATGTTAGTTATATATTCTCTAAAGGTAATATGCTTTCCTTAAGTGCTACCACTATTTCTACACTAGGCTAACACTATAGATTATATTTATTTTATAATCTGATAGAGGTGGATCCAAATTCTCTGGCAATTTTTATTAATTAATTTGATATCAAGTAGATTGTATTTATTTTAGTTTAGATATTTTTTAATGAAAATTATTAGTTTAAATCAATAATTTATTTATTTTATTTTGATAGCCTAGACCTAATTTATTATTAACATTTTTGAGTTATTAATTAGTCTATGTAATATGCTAATTTTTGATACCCATTGTACCTTCTATTATTTGTGACCACTATACTTACCTGAAGTAAGCAAATAGGGGGTGAATAGGGTTTTATAGAATGGATATGGTACAAAAAAAATTACAAACAATATAGAGTGGTTCAAGAGAAAATTACTCTTTATATTCACTACTAAAAGGTTCTCCCTTTTAGATTTTGAAATAGTGATATGTTTTTATTGATGATCACTCTTCTCTCAGTTTATAAACATTTCAATATCAATGACCCTCTAAGATATAATTTACAGCTTAACCTATTTATCTTTTATAAACTTTCTAAAAGAATCTCTCAAGAATGATAGGCAAATACTCACGAACCCTTTGAAATGAATTATGCAAGGTGGTTGAGATTAAAAAAGTTTTTCACCACAAAATCAAGATATGAAAATATATAACTTTGGATGAAATGTAATCTAGCTATATTTAATGAATGATAATACAATTTAAGAGTAATTCTATCTAAGAGAAGTGTGCAAAGAATGTATTTTAATGAAAACTCGGAGTTTGAAAGTGGAGAGAGTTTGAATGAGTTGTTTAATGATTTGATAGTAGATAATTGAATGCACAATCAAAATTTTATTAAAAAGTTGGTCCAATTAATATAAACTAAGCATTTAATGCTGACCAATAGATTGGTCTAGCAAAATCAGCCTATCGATGGTTCCAACTAGTCGAATGTATATCTTTACACCAAAAATGGAAATTTATCATTGCATAAACCAGTTGATTAGGTATATGTAGTTCATAGTTGGTTTAATGAATATATATGAATAGTGATATGGTTTTTTGTAACACCAATTTACATGTTCGTGTCACAAGTCGATTGGTTTCGTGAAACCAACTAATGAGTTTAAGTGAGACAATTAAGTTTCTATAGAAGTGGAACCTATGGAATGGTGTGTCAGACCAATCAATTGATTTAGCAAAATTAGTTGATGAGTATAAATAGAGATAAATGGGTTATTGTAAAAGTGAACTCATAGACTTGTTGATTAACTAGTCGATCAATTTCTTCAAATAAGTCAATCAGTTTGGTGAAACCAATCAATGAGTTTAAATAGAAAGGAATGTGATACAATATTATTATTATTATTATTATTATTATTATTATTATTATTACTATTATTATTATTATTATTATTATGTGCTTAAATGAGTGATTGTTAATGATATGATATGAGATTTGATATTATATCATGGAAAAATAAGTGAGTTAAGGGTTTTATGTCTATATGATTATAGTAAGGTATATGGAGATAAATATAGGATTTGAAAATAATAATGCCAATATATGTAAGATCTATATGAAATAAAGGCTTACATTATCGATAAGGGTATTTTGGTTAATATAGGAAATCATGGTATTCTAATGTGTTATATCATATAAACTATGCTAATGAGTTTATAGGTAGTGGTTAAGGTAGTCTTGAATGACCTAAGTTTAATAAAATATGAAAATGACCTCATTTGGGAATAGTAACTCTAAAATGAGAAGACTGTGATTACATGTGTGAAATGGAAGAATTAGACCATAAAATTCAAATATATTGTTAATATTAGTATTTTGGGAATTTATATTGAATCTGGTAATTATATGGGCCCTATAGGAAAAATTATGATGTACTTTTGAAATTAGGATTTATAAGCCTTAGGAATAGTGACTCTTGAGATAGGGTTATTATTGCTTGTGTAAGACCTTATATTCAAGCCTTGTATTTTTAAAATATTGATAATAATAATAATAATAATAATAATAATAATAATAATAATAATAATAATAATAATAATAATATTTGAGGAAGATATACCAAATTTGGTGGATAAAAGAGTAATAGAAGAGGAGTTATGACTAAAATGTGAAGGTAGGGTTTTAGGAGAATATATAGATCTAAACCTTAGAGAACGACCTTATGATCCTTTTGATGTGCTTTAATCACTTGAAATATGTTATATAATTTTTAAATCAATTATAAATAAGACATTAATCATGTAAAGTGAAAGACCATGTAAGTTGGGCTAACGTGTTTTATGGGTCCATTTCATCGGACGATAATAGTGGTTCAGGAGCATTTTTTCAGAAAAGGTGCATTAGCCTATTCTACCAAATAATAATATTACTCCCCTATGTTTTCCATAAGAGGTATTTCAGACCATTCTACTAGTTTAAGAATTGTGGGATCCTTGAACGCAATGTAAATAAAATAATGGAAATTGTTATATCTAATAATGAGGCATGGATCAATAATTATCTTGTGATATTTTATGTTTTTTGCATGTGTATGTGCTCTCTGCTCTGAATGCATATATTTAACTATATCCCTCACTTGGTAATTTTTTAACCATAATTAGTACATAGCTACTAACCATCCTTTTCATAGGTGTTTTTTATTCCCTTGAGTAAACGATTTTAATGCTTTTGTGTAGGTCATTGAGGACTAATAGGATGATTTTGCTACCTATGATGCTCTGTATGGGATAGAGTGATGTTTTGTATTAGAGCATGGGCGTAGAGTCATGCTATCTGGGCAATAGTTGTAACAACCCAAAATTCACTATATATATATATATATATTAACGGAAGAAAATAAATTAGAACTTGTGAATTTCGGGAATATTACCGCCATACTTAATACCGGACCGGTTCACTCCAACCATTCCAGTACCAAGTGCTAAGGCTAAAAAGTATTATTGTTAAACTTTAATCAATAATTAAACCAAGAGTTCATAAAAATAATTAGAAGGATCATAACATAGAAATCAAAGTAGGCGTAAAAATTTTACAATTCAAAGGAGTACAATAAACTATAAGATAGAAATCAGAGTGCGTGAAAAGAGTCATAAACCAAAGTCCATTGTCAAAATTCCAAAAAGGAAAATAAAGTTTACAACCAGTAAAAGTTATGTCTAGGATACTCAATACAAAGTAAAAAGGGTCAAAAAGGGAAATCCAACCACGCTACTCTTGATCCTTGTGTCAAGTCCATACTTAGTACTCAGCCCCGCCTAATGCCTCATGAACATCGAAGGCATCAAAATAAGTATCACCCACCTGGAAAAAGTCAGAAGGGTCTTCTAATTGTGGAAATGAGTAGCACCCATGAAACGAGTGGTCAGTATGCTACGTACTGAGTAAGATAATCATGCATTAAGGCCAATACATAAAGCACATGATTCGAACATGACAACTTAACAACTTACAATCATTCACATAATAAATAAATAAATAAATAAATGTCCAATTATAATATGGATAAATTAATTATTTAATCTCTAATTAGTACTCAATTCATACCATACTTTTTATCAATCTGTGTGAGTACGAGAACCCTACTATTATAGCCAGTGGATTGAAAACATACAAAGCATAAAGCTTCTGACCACTATTATTGCCCATGGACCGGAAACATATAGGGCATAAAGCTCCTGACCACTATTATAGCTGGTGGATCGGACACACATAGGGCGAAACGCCCTAACCACTATTTTTTACCAGTGGATCGGTTTGGGCCCAACTCAATAATCTTCCACTTTACATGATTAATGTCTTACAGTGTCTTAGTGTCTAATTCAGGAGCTTCACCCTAGACATATATGACTAACTCTCTCTACGCCTATCCTCCAACGGACCTGTTCCATATCATTAGACTCCTCCACCTCCAAATTACCCCAACTCACACTAGAAGTCCAACTCTTAAGTATATGGGTCAAGACCCAATACCTTACACTTCCAAGTCCACTCACCACCTTACTCTAGGGCTTTATCCTAAAAGCCTAATTTAGGCCTATATGGCCCATCCTACTCCACCTCACATGACCAAAACTATTTTAATACCCCATACACCATAACCCTTAGATTCAACCCTCATCATTACACCTTACTCCTTAAGCACACTTGTGGTCACAAAACCCTAGGTAGTCACATCAAACTCTAACTAGCCACACCAAACCCTAGCTTCCTCATTTCTACAAGTCACCCTCCATTTCTCACCTTCCACTTCTTATTTTTCCATACTAATCATGGTCATCCCTCATATGACAATTTCCAACCTCATCTCGTACTCCACTCATCCTCATTTATTTCTCCTTTTTACCATCTTCTCAAACTAGGGTTTTCTCCCAAACCCTAGTTTGGTCTCATATGTGCCCTTATATTGTCCCACATACTATTTTTCACCCAAATCCTCCAACACCTATACAACTCTTCTGTACCTTCCTTACACCTCAAATCAACTTTTCATATGTAAATTTTACTCCCATGTAGACTCTAACCTTCCCATGCAAACCTCCAAACTTTCTCATGCTAAACCCTAAATTCCATGCAAACCCAAGATTCTCCCATGCAAAACCCTAGATTCTTCCACTCTTTTATTTTATTTAAAATTCCCTTTTTTTATTCATCCACTCATAAACCATTAAAATATTTAGGTCAACTCATATTCCTTGGTCAACTTATTTCCCTTTGGTCAACTTCCTTCCCCATTTTCCTTTTCCAATCCTTTCCACCCCACTAAACCACATTAAACATCCTCACATGCATGTCTTAAAGGGTCATAACACATTAATCACATTTCACCACATATACATAATCACACATGCCATATGAAAGCACATATGTATACCTCAACTCCAAGCCGCACTACATATGAAATAGTTTTACCAATAAGCATAATATACATAACACATCATGATACATGGCATACAAGGGTAAAAGTAATATTAGAGTTTCTGATAAAATAATAATAAAATAGTAGTAACACTAACTAAATGCTAATTTTGCTAAGGGTAAAAGTAATAATAGTAATATTGGAAAAGATGATAATGTCAAGTTTGAAGATTTACCCTAATAATAATAATGACACTAAAAATAATAATAATGATAATGATGATGATGATGATGATAAAGGTATAATTCAAAATAATTGTGAAACAAGGGCTTCTACCCTTTACCAAAATAATAATAATAATATGAATAATAATAATAATAGTGATAATAATAAAAATAATATTAATCGAAAATAATGTAAAGTAGGGTTTCAACCCTACATTGAAATAATAATAATAATAATAATAATAATAATAATAATAATAATAATAATAATAATAATAATAACACATAATAATAATAATAACACATAATAATAATAATAATAATACTCGAATAAAAACAAAATAGGGCGTCGACCCTCAATAGCAATAATAATAATAACAATAATAAAAAAATAATATTAATACTCAAAATAATAGAAATATAATAAAATTAATTAAATAAAGCTTGTATAATTAGGATGTAAGGGTTGAGAGAGCTTAGGATACCACCTTGGATTGGTGGTGACACGTGGCACCAACGGCGACGACGATGGCCAAAAAAGAAAGGAAAAGAGAGATAGTTGAGTACTAGGAAAAGGAGAGAGAGAAAGAGGGTAGAAGTTGGGATGTTTATGGTTGCCTAGATAGAGAGGAGTAGAATTAGGGTGGCAGTGCAACCAAAGGTGTCAGCACACAGCGATGGTTGTGGTGGCCGAGAGTGGAGGAAAGGGAGGAAGAGAGGAGGAGAGGGAGGCAGGGAAAAGAAGAGTAGGGGAGGTAAAGGGAAGTCTGTAGAGCAGTTTGGGAGGTGTAGGAGGCGGTGGTTACGGCAAAAGAGGTGGCTAATGGTGGTGCAAAGGGCAGTAGTGTTGGAAGTGTGGTTGATTGGGAAGAGGTGGCTAATGGCTTGTGCAGGGAAGATCAAGGGAGGAGAGAGGTTTAGTTGGGTAGAGGGTGGTGTAGGGAGTGCTTAGGTGGGCGATGGCGTTGGTCAACAACGATGGAAATGGTGTCTGAAAGGGCAGTGGCGCATGAGGGGGTTTTTTGGGTTGGAAATCAAAAGCTCAATCCATGCTGATTATGGGGGTATTTATAGGGCCAATGGAGTGGATGGAGTTAGAGGGGAAATAGGAGAATATGGTAAGTGGGTAAGGTGCATCGCATAGTGACGTTAGGCTGGCGCACGATTAATCGTGGCAGGTTGTGTTTGGCCTGGGAAAAGGGAAATCATATGAGAAGAGGGGAGGGTTAGTTGGTCAATGTGGTTGGGGAATAAGGGGGAAGGAGAGAGTAGAAATGGCCGGTCAACTAGGTGTGGCCAACGGCAAAAATTTCTAGGAGTTATGGCAGAGTTGCAGGTCAACAGAGGAAATAAGAAGGAAGGAGGAATAAGGGGGTTGGACCGGGTAGTCTAGGAGGAAAAGAGAAAACAAAGAAAGGAAAAGGAATCGGTCGTCATAGATGGGAAAAAAATTGAAATGTGGTGTGTTGGGTCTTGGGCTGTCAAAGGAGAAAAAAGGGAAACGGGAACAGGCCGCTGGGCTGGCCTAAGTCGGGGGAACAGAGGAAGAAAAAGAAGAAGAAGAAGAAGAAGAAGAAGAAGAAGAAGAAGAAGAAGAAGAAGAAGAAGAAGGAAAAGGAAGAAAAAAAAGAATGAAAAGGAAAAAAGGAAAAAGATAAAAGAAAAATAGGTGGGTTGGGATAATTAAAATAATTTGGATATTTTGGATATTTAAAAATAATAATATTTAATTTCCTTTTTAGGCTAATTTAGGATTTTTGAAAGATTTTTCCTAAATTCCATTTTAATTAGCAAAACACCCTAAATTCCCTAATTAAAATATTTATTATTTTCTTCTTGATTTGCCCTAAATTATATTTTTGGGAAGTTTAAATTAAAAATATTTTCGGAACTTATTTAAGAATTTCTTTTTGAAATTAATTTTCTTCCGTTCTACGTTTTTTAGTAAATTCTTCCGAAAATGTTTCCGAAATTCTTTATATAGCTTTTTATTAATTTTAAGCCTTCGGATCCGTTCGAAATAAATTTTTGTTAAATAAATTTTATATAAAATCTTCCAATAATATTTTTATATTTTTAGTATTTTATTTTATGTGTATTTGTAAAAGAAAAAAAAACCGTACCCCAGCCCCGACCGGCGCCCCCTCTCTTCTTTTTCTTTCTCTCTTCGCTTTCCCCGACCCCCAGTCCCGCAACACTAACCCTAACCCTAACCCTAGCCGACCTCCCTCACCCCTCTCCATCTCCCCAGCTCCTCCTCCCCGCTCTGGCCAAACTCGCCAACACCCGTCGACCACCGCCAAAGTAGCCACTAGCCGCAGCAACAACCGCTGTAGCAGCGACTGAAACAGCCGCGCACAGCACCGCGCACAGCAGCAGCAACAACGCAAGCTGCGCCACCGTCGTCCGGTCACCGGCGAGCCTCGCAGACAACCGGCAAGCCACCCCCGTTCCCCGACGAAGCTTTTCCGGCATTTTCTTGTCCCGATTTACGTAGGTTTCGTTTGGTATAATTTCCGAAAAACCCTAACCCTTATTTTGATTAATTAGGTATGAGTTAGCTTATAAAAAGCTAAATTGATTGTTTGATTATGTATATATGTGCTGTAAAATTGATTTGGATAGGTTAATTGTGTGGTTGTGTTGGAATTTTAGAAAAATTGAATTTTTGGCCGGGTTATGCCCGAATTTTTTGGATTCTTTCGATCTAGCTATTTTTGATAAATTGATTATACAAAGTGTTTTAAAATGTATCCAATTTCATTTTGGAACCGTCAATTTGAGAAATTTATGTAGGTTTTATCGAAATTTGATTCCTAGGTCAAATTTCGGGTGTAATGAAATTGGGTCGTAAAATTGATTTTATAATATTGTTTAAAATGTATATAATTTTATATTGGAAGTGTTGATTTGGGAAAATTGTGCATAATTGATCGGAATTGGATTTTTAGGTCTAAACTCCCGCGGGTTTAAATTGGTTTGGGTAATCGGGTTATTTTATTCAATTAACTATATAAATTACACTATAATATGTTTAATTACATTTTCGAACCGTCAATTGATATGTTTTGGCAAGGATTGATCGGATTTGAGTTTCGGGCTCAAAAACCCTAATTGTGCTAAATTGCGTATTTCTTTTATTGGTTTTGAGCAATTGATTATTTGATATGTTATAAAATGTGTTTAATTGCATTTCCAAACATTCAATTTGATTATATTTATAGAATTTTAATGAATTGTTTTTTTCGGGCCTAAAACCCTAAATTTCAAGTGAAATTATGAAATCGATTACTTATATTGTTGTTTTCTGAAAATGAATGTATAGAAATAGTTGAAATGGTATTAATTGCTTTCTAATACCTTTAAATTGAATTAATTAAATTGAATTACTTGAGTTTGTGCCGTGGGCTTTAAAACCCTAGTTTTTGGAGATGATTTTATAAAATTGATTTTGCTATGTGTATTTTATCTAATCGAATTCTATCTTTGGGTTTTAAATCATTTAAATTCTATTTTAACCTAATCGGTTTGGATTTGGTTCTATGTAAATGGTTAGGTTACCTATTTAGTTGTAAAACCTAATAAATAAGTTATTTTCGATAAATTAACTTATGATCGATTATTCTTTCTCGGGCTTTCCAAATTAAGTTGAAATGTCCCAAGTGATATTTGTATCAATCCGTTTTGATTTAGTTTTAACCTTAAATCTTAATAAAGCTATGCTTTTAAGTTCTAAGTTTTGGTCACATTTTCTAAGAAAGATCATTTGGGTTGTTTGTGTTTATTTAATTAGAGTATGTGAATTATTGATTGATAGGATAGTTTCTAATTTAGTTTTTCGATTTCTATCGGATCTAGGAAAGCTTTCTCGTGGATCCACGAGCTAGTGATCTATCTCCCTCTTATCTCGCTTAGCTAGCTACGGATCCAAGTAAGTCTCGACTTACCTCTACTTATGGGTATTTCGCAAGGATATGGCTAAGGTCCCTACGTGTTATGTGACTTGTATGCCTTGGATGGCTCGTATGATTATATGTCATGTTTTACATGTTGTTACCTTACCTGTTTTATGTGTAGAACAGTTTGGATTCAAGGTATGCCTTTGTGATCGCTCTTGTTACGTGTTAATGTGGATGTGCTACAAGTTGTGACATGATACTGACCCTCTAGGACATGCATGCTAGGGTTTTGGTAGCATGAAATGATAATAAAAGAACACGGGAAAATGGACATTTGGGAAGTTTGTATGGGGGAACTAGATCTTGCATGAGCGTGATCCTTATGTGAGAAAAGTTGATTTGGGTTGTAAGTAAGAGTTTTAGAGAGTCTTAGAGTGATTGGAGACTTGGTATGAAAATAGTACGTGAGTTGGTGCATAAGAGACCCGATTAGGGTTTTGCGAGTAAGTGTGTGTTGGGGAGTCTGCATGGAGTATTTAAAGTCTGCATGGGGATGAATCTTACGTGAGGAAAGTTAATTTAGGAAGTAAATAAGATAATGTCAAAGTTATGGGTCCATTGGAGACTTGGGTGCAAAGTTCTACGTGAGTCGATGTAAGGGTGTCTAAGGGACCCCATTTAGGGTTTTGAGAGAAAATGAGGAATTTGAAGGGTACAAGGGTAAAAATGATCAAGGAAGGATGGAGTATGGGGTGGAGAGCGAGGACTCACTTATATAAAGGATGAGTATGGGGTTCTAAATGAGAGAAGAGATTTTGGGGTGAAAGAGGAAGGTTACTTGTTGAGGAAGTGAAGCGCTAGGGTTTGGCGCGGCCAACTAGGGTCTTGTCGGTCACACGCGGACTTGGGAGATAAAGTATTACATTTAGGGAATTTCTTAATAAAAATGAGGTGCGAGATAGAGAACAAAGTAATGTTTGGGTAAGTAAGAAAGAGCTGGGCCACATAGGTCCGATTAGGGTCTCCGAGGAGGAACCCTAGAGGGATGAGGACATGTGGAGTCGATATCATGTGTGTTGGGATGGCCTATATTCTTGGAGATTGTGCCTTACTATATGCCACTATACCTAAGTCTACGGGGGATGGATGTCGGGTGTGAGAAGAGGTACGAGTCTCAAAATACGGGACGGTCCCTCTGGAGGGGAAGAAGTAGAGTATCAACCGCATGCATGTCAAGGGTGTGATGTGATTCAATAAGACACGGATAAGAAATTAATTACATAAAGCGAAAGACTGATGAGCCCGACCCAGTCCGGTCCACCGGTTAGAATAGTGGCCAGAGGCGTTCTACCCTGGGTGTTTATTTTTGTCCACCGGCTATAATAGTGGTCAGAGGCGTTCTACCCTAAGTGTTTATTCCGGTCCATCGGCTATAATAGTGGAGGATTCAGGCTCGACAAACCCAAACGAATAAGTTAATCCACTGGGAAAATACTAAGTACTTACAGTGAAACACCATGTGAGTCGGGGCCAAGTCTGGTCCACCGGTTAGAATAGTGGCCAGAGGTGTTCCGCCTTGGGTGTTGATTCCGGTCCACCGGCTATAATAGTGGTCAGAGGTGTTCTGCCTTGTGTGTTTATTTCCGGTCCACCGGCTATAATAGTGGGGCTCCCGCACTCACATGGACTAATTGCGTTGAATGAATATGAATGAAGTAATCTATGGGAAAATACTAAGTAATTACATTGAAACACCATGTAAGTCGAGGCCAGTCCGGTCCACCGGTAATAATAGTGGTCAGAGGCGTTCTGCCCTGTGTGTTTATTTCCGGTCCACCGGCTATAATAGTGGTCAGAGGCGTTTTGCCCCGAGTGTTGATCTCCGGTCTATCGGCTATAATAGTGGGGCTCCCGCACTTACATGGATTATTAAAGAATATGTGTGGAATGAACATATTATTAATGAGAATAAAGAATAAGTCTAATTGGACCATGGCCAGCTTTTATTATCTGTATTACTACATGCTGCTTACGTGAGTATGTCACGTATTGAGTTTTAATAATATGGATTATTCCTACCTGAGGCGTATGAGCCACTTTACATCTTGGTTATACCACGCTTATATGTTAAATAGGATGTTACGTATGTTTTATATGTTACTCTAGGTGTATGGTAAGATTTATGTTGTGGGTTGTGAATATGCATGATATTGTATCAACGTGTTGTACCCGAATTTAATATGCACTTGATGATATCTCTCCTAAGATAGGGTAGTGGGACTTACTCAGTATTGGACCCGTACTAATACTACCTTGGTTGAATGGGTCCTGTGATGATCCACCGATGGTGGGGAGCAGACCTCTTGTGCAGGTTGATACTGTGTTGGGGTGGAGGGCTTGACTTGAGTGAGTAGGCGATCCGGATATTTATTCCCCGGGATTTGTTTGTTTAATTGTTTTTATCTTTCGAAATTACAAGTGTTGTATTTAAATTTCCAAGGATTGTGTAATTGACTTTTAAATTTCTCGTAACGCTATTATGCTTTTAAAATTCGGATTTAATGGTTGACAGGTTTTAGCCTTGCATCTAACATGAGATCGATTGTTGACATTTATCTTGTGTTAGATGTGGCAGTAACTCTTCCTAAATTCACTCCTAGCTTCCGCTTTAATCTTTCAAAAAAAAAATTTCAGGAGTGAAATTTGGGGGTGTTACAATAATTTATTTAATTACATTTCCTAATAAATCCTTATTTAACTAAAATTCTTAAAATTAGGGCTTTGGGGCATTTCAATAGTTTTATTCAGATATCTTTTTAAACTCTTAAAGTTGAGCTTTGAACTCATATTTATGTTCATATAGCTACTCTTGTTTCTATTTACTATGTTTTAATTTTAATGGTTTCAGCTTTGTAATTGATATGAAAATGGTATGGTAAGCTTAACTTATATTAGTTACAGTGGTAACATATAGTATTTTGGCTATAAGCTTCCCCTATAAAAATTAAAATTTTTATTAGTAAAATATGGGTTGCTATAATAACCAAATGAGTTTTAGTAGGAGTGAAACCCATTAACTAGTTGATTAAACTAGTCAACTTATTTGACAAAATTAGTGGATGACTTTTAATAGAGACGAATGAATTTCTATAGGAGTAAAACACATACACTGGTTAGTCAAACTATTCCTCAAATAAGTCAATTAGTTTGGTGAAACTAGTCAAATGAATTTAGATAAAGACAAATGGGTTTCTACAAGAGTGAAACTCATGTACTGATTTGGTAAACCAATTGATAGGTTTGGTGGAACCAATCGATCTATTTACTACACCAATTGATCCATTTGAGTTTAACTCATTTCACACCTTTAATTAAATTAAACCAATCAATTGGTTTTATGACTAATCAAGTAGTTCCAACCAAAACCAACTAATGAGTTTTAAAACACTTTTAAAGGATTTATAAATCATGATCAACCATCAATTCTTATAAAGTGAATTCAAATCAAGTATTTAGAAACATTTTATAGAGTTTCGACGCTGAAGTCGCTGA
Source organism: Tamarix austromongolica (assembly GCA_039764185.1). NCBI lineage: Eukaryota > Viridiplantae > Streptophyta > Magnoliopsida > Caryophyllales > Tamaricaceae > Tamarix > Tamarix austromongolica. Next base: position 348 of record JBDNDU010000305.1, on the reverse strand, counting down.
AACGCCGCGTTGCGATACAAGGAAAATTTCGACCGTTGCCTGACGACGCGAGCGCTGCGTTTTCGCCAAACCTCGCCCAAAACGCAGCGTTTCATTTAAAGGGAAAAGAAACCGCGCGGTCCGGCCGGTTTCCTCCCTCTCCTTTCTTTCCCCTGGACCGCCGGTCCAGCCCCTCCCCTTCTTCTTCTTCCTCGCGATGCCGTTTCTCCCCGCCTGCAACTCGAGCTCGCCGGAAAACACAGCGGCGAGCGTCCCGTCCTTTCTCCGGCCTTCTCTCCTGTCTTTTCGTCCCTTGATTTGACCTTACCTTGAGATGTGACCAATCGGGCAGCGTTTTCCCCGCACGCA
>JBDNDU010000304.1:0-21952 GCA_039764185.1 Tamarix austromongolica | reverse complement strand
CATAAATATGATAAGTGAACATGAATTTCTTTTAACAGGTAAACAAAAACAAAAATGATTGATTAGAATAGGCTTGCGTTATTTTTTAGACTATATATATAGTTCCTATTTTGAAAATATAAAGCTCAAATTTTTCAATATAACAATCAAATGCTTTAAAATAATTTTTTGAGGAGAAAAAAACCCATTAAATATGTATTTATGATAATAGATATCAAATAAATTTCAGAAATATGCAAATTTAGGAAAACTGACAAAATAATATTCTAAACTCAAATTTATAAAAGTATTAAAGTTTCAAAATCCATTTGATACCAAACTAAGGCCAAACATAGCCCTATGTAAAAATATAGACCAAGCAACTGATTGTTTTGCCAAAGTAGTCTATTGATATAGAAACATAGTCGACTAATATGATAAAACAAAAGTCATCTGATACTAAAATCATCTCATCCAATGAGGCTCATCTGACCTTTGTTTCAGTTTTCCTACACACACACATATATATTATTATTATTTCAAAATAGCAAAATTAACACAAAATTATTATTTTAAAATAAATCTTAATAATGATTTTTGAAAAATGGGGCCACACAAAATTAACTCAAATAAGATTTTAATTAATATTTACAAAGAAAACATATTCAGGAGAAAGGATTTATAAAAGTATGAAAGCTTAAATCTATCATAACGGCTTTATAGTGAGGAATAGGAAAAAGGCTTTCCAAGAAAATGTTATCATTCATAACAAGTTGTATGACTAATGAGAAAACTAATACATCATTGAATAATATGTTTAAATACGATGGTGTCATGTTTTATTATAATTATTTATCAAAATTCAAATGTTCATCAATAATTTAGTAAATGTATCCAAATAAAAGATTGGTATAACCTTCAACAAGCAATCAAATGAAAAAAAAAAATTGAAAACACTAACTAAAAGAATTTTTAATGTCAAAAATTCTTTCAGAATTAATAGAATTCATTTTTTAAAAGTTAAAAATGAGTTGCAAAGACTCAAATATCTTATATTTTTGGAGGTCATGTTTACCTATAGAAGAGAACATTTTGAGGTAAGAATATTGATACCTAAAATATTGTCTCTCCAAGGTTCTATTAGCTCTACAAAAATTGGAGAGCTATAATATAACCTATAGGAGGAATCGAGCAAAATTGATTTTTAGTAACATGAATTAAATTATAAATACCAAATGTTATTTTTTGAGACTTAAATTATCAAAAAATTATAAATGTTTGCAAATGTTTTTTATCTTAAAATCTTTAGTTGGTCATTTCCATGAAACAAAGTCAGAACTCCAATATGGAAACTCAATAAATCCTACAGGAAATTGACCATCACAGAATAAATCCTTAAAATTCATTCATTATCATGAGGAATATTTTATAACTTAAAATAAAATTATATCAATTAATGAATTACGGTTATGAGAGAAAGTCATCATAGCACGAAAAAATCATAATTAGAAAATGAGTTGAAAATATTAGACACGTAGTTGAAGAACAATTAAAATCAAACTTATAAAATTATCTAAATTATCAAATCAAAAGTTGTATCCAATAGCAGAAATATAATTTTTAAACTAAATCGAAGTCATATAAGATAAATAAAGTTGTAATCATGAACAAGCTTATTAAATAATTTGATAATCATGATTTCATTAACATAAAATAACTAAATTTCAAGCAACAAAATCATACAGACTAAATTATGTTGATAGGAAATCTTATTAAAATTTCCTGAATAAACTTCTTAAATAATTTGATAATCGTGGTTTCATTAACATAAAATAACTAAATTTCAAGCTGCAAAAATATGCAAACTAAATTCTTTTGATAGGAAAGTTAATTTAAAGTTTGACTCACAACTTAAATGAAAGCTTTAATAAAATTACAAATTAATTTTTTTTAAATGATAATTTTAGATTATTTGACTCTAAAATATGTGGTATTACTATTCCTTTATGTTAAGGCTATTGAAATAATTGAGTATAACTATTATAATCATCAAATATATAGTAGTATGGTGTGGAGTTTGGTTGTAACACCTCGATACCACATTGGTTGCGGATAGCTATTTGGAACATTTTCAGGATTGACGATTAAGCACACAAATCATTTTTCCAAGAATGCTTTGTCTTCACTCACATGCTTCTATAAGAACTTCTCAAGAGTTCACACATCATTAGACTACTCCAAGATAAGTATGCTTAACTATAGAGCTTTTTAAGAATAAATTTAATTTCCCAAAAAAATATATTCAAGTTTAATATAAGTAGTCTTAAAAATCGTTTTAACCCTCAACCATCAACCATGATCACCAAATTAGGGTATTACAATTGTTCGCAATCAATGACCATGTATATATAGAATAGTATCATGTATGATCGTGGATCAATCACTGGGTTTGTGTAGAATGATTGCAGTAATTACATATATATATATATATATGGAGATCATCAAGTACTTGATTGTTCTATACTTATCACAGATAATTATATATCGAGTATTTCCTTAGAGCAAAGATTGAAAGCGTATACCATGACAACATTGAAGTGCCAAAATTGACGTGAAATGGACAATGGAAAGAAGTGTAATGCGTTACACGGGAAAGAAAGCATAAAGTAATATATGTGGTAATTGGCCTTTATTTACTACTACTATTACTAGGTGCATGATCCTTAGTAGATAGATGTATGCATACCATTGATCATATATATAGTCAGTCCTATTTAGTAATCGTGGACAATAATTTGCTTAGGCGAAAGCCCTTGTGCTTCCTAACAATATACTCATCCGCTTCACGATCGATTCCTTCTTTTTCTTCATGCTTGTTGGCGCCGCTCTTATTATCGTATTGGAAATCATGCCCAGTTTGGGCCTCATTGATTGGCTTATGAGGGGCACCTCTCTGTTTGTGGGGCGTCGACCATAACGAAGAGAAATAAATAGCGTATTCATCCAGGATGCTTTTCTTGTGACCGAGTTGCTTGCTAGCCGAGCCTGATGATGATTTCTCGGAGGATGGCATTTTTAGCCACTTTGTTAACTTTAATTTGTCGTGTATATTGTCTTGTGCGCTGCACCATACGGTCGAACTTCATTTACATATATATAGGGGTAATTTCTTCTCGTATATTCTACTACTAAAATGAGAATGAAAGCTCGATGCTTGGAATGGAATCAAATGCCTTATTTTACTTTTGAATTCAGATAATTTTCCACCAGTTATTTTGTAAGGGGTGGGGGTTACGGTTGGAAACGGGTTCCTAGGGACGGAAATGCTATTTCTTTTTCTGACGACAAATAAATCATATTCAAAAATCCGTCCTATTTCCTTTGTTTTACTCACGGGAATTTTTCACTCCGAATCCGATCCTTATAAAGATTATATCTCCATCCTCATATTTATATCTGAAATTTTTTAATAAATACTTTTATTTTTTATTCTTATTTTTTTATATTTTTAGAAAAAATATAATATTATAATGTGTGTATATATATATATATATATATAGGGGAGGGGTCACATACAAACTATAATTAATATACAAACATAGAAACTAATCTCATCCATTGGATCAAAATTTAATCACAATCAAGATTTTACCAATACCAAACCAAAAAATTAATCCAAACCAATATCCAAACCAAATATCCAAACCTCTAAACCCTCTAAACCCTAAACCCTAAACCCTAAACCCTAAACCCTCTAAACCCTAAACCCTAAACCCTAAACCCTAAACCCTCTAAACCCTATAAACCCTAAACCCTAAACCCTAAACCCTCTAAACCCTAAACCCTAAACCCTAAACCCTAAACCCTAAACCCTCTAAACCCTAAACCCTAAACCCTAAACCCTAAACCCTAAACCCTAAACCCTCTAAACCCTAAACCCTAAACCCTCTAAACCCTAAACCCTAAACCCTAAACCCTCTAAACCCTCTAAACCCTAAACCCTAAACCCTAAACCCTAAACCCTAAACCCTAAACCCTCTAAACCCTAAACCCTAAACCCCCTAAACCCTAAACCCTAAACCCTAAACCCTCTAAACCCTAAACCCTAAACCCTAAACCCCCTAAACCCTAAACCCTAAACCCTAAACCCTAAACCCTAAACCCTAAACCCCCTAAACCCTAAACCCTAAACCCTAAACCCTAAACCCTAAACCCTCTAAACCCTAAACCCTAAACCCTAAACCCTAAACCCTAAACCCTCTAAACCCTAAACCCTAAACCCTCTAAACCCTAAACCCTAAACCCTAAACCCTAAACCCCCTAAACCCTAAACCCTAAACCCTAAACCCTCTAAACCCTAAACCCTAAACCCTAAACCCTAAACCCTAAACCCTAAACCCTCTAAACCCTAAACCCTAAACCCTAAACCCTAAACCCACTAAACCCTAAACCCTAAACCCTAAACCCTAAACCCTAAACCCTCTAAACCCTAAACCCTCTAAACCCTAAACCCTAAACCCTAAACCCTAAACCCTAAACCCTAAACCCTCTAAACCCTAAACCCTAAACCCTAAACCCTAAACCCTCTAAACCCTAAACCCTAAACCCTATAAACCCTAAACCCTAACCCTAAACCCTAAACCCTAACCCTAAACCCTAAACCCTAAACCCTAAACCCTCTAAACCCTAAACCCTATAAACCCTAACCATAAACCCTAAACCCTAAACCCTCTAAACCCTAACCCTAAACCCTAAACCCTCTAAACCCTAAACCCTAAACCCTCTAAACCCTAAACCCTAAACCCTAAACCCTAAACCCTCTAAACCCTAAACCCTAAACCCTAAACCCTAAACCCTAAACCCTCTAAACCCTAAACCCTAAACCCCAAACCCTCTAAACCCTAAACCCTCTAAACCCTCTAAACCCTAAACCCTCTAAACCCTAAACCCCAAACCATGTAAACCATAAACATACTAATCAAATATATATTCATTTAGTTTTACAATATGAGAAGGAAAACGATCTTCCATGATTCAAAATTTGACAATTTCTTAAATTAAACCTTATACAATTTTGAAAAGAAACCTTACACTATCATCTAAACTACAATGAAAAGCATAAATGACCAATACTTTCATGAAGTTGAATTAAAATTTACATCCAACTCCGGTATTTCATTCCAATATCTGTCATCCAAATATAAAAAAATTGATATTAGTTACAATTTGAAGTAACAAATTAAATAAAATATTGCAAATATTGTAAATATGAAACAAGATACCATTATACAGCCATCAATTAGCAATACCAACACCATACCAGCATATATTATGCAAAAATACACAACAATAGCTGATTAATAATCTGATTATTAATCAGACTAGCATAAAAACAACAGAACAACATTATTCAGCAACAGAAAATACAACAGCAACAGCAATAGAATATCAGCCCACATTACTGTAATTAACCCTAATCACATTATTCATAGTACAACAGCAACATAATTTAATCAAAAAACAACAAACATTACTCAGCAAACAATAAAAAATACTTACTAAATCAATTCAGCAAGTTCGAAATCAACTAAAGTTGAGGCATATTACTTCGATTGAATGCTGAATCAGTAAGACCTAAAACACATACAAACGAAAATCAGCCAAATCAATACAAAAAATCAGGTTAACAAACACTAGATTACATAATAATATAAACACAATGAAGATATTAACTAGTATAATACTGTCGTTATGGAAAATTTTTGACAGTAACAATAGCAGAATTTTCGGGAAAAATGGTGACAAACGAAGGAGAAGAGTATCGGCGATGATTGGTAGCGGAGAATAAATAAAATCGATGATGTGAGCTTTGGTATGTTGAAGAAATGAGCTGGATGAGCGAGGTACCTGAGGTTCATCAGTTTGGTTTCGATTATTCCCTGAATCAGCAAATTGGGCTTCGAATTGTTCCCAGGAGGAATTTGATTATTCTCTGTTTCTAATTCCACTTCGGAGTCAGACAGAAGAGAAGGCATCGAAGAAATGGGGTCTCGAGCAGCTTGGCAGGGCAAAGGCAAAATCGGATGCTGCAATTGGATCTTCGTTGTCGCAATTTCCATATAGGTGTGCAAATTAGGGCCGTCCTCAGGATGCTCAATAATCGGCGGACATTGCCTTTCCAGGAGAGACACTTGAATATGCTCCGGAGTTGATTTGGGGATCGCGCACTGTTCATTATCGTCCCGATCGATTAGGGCAGAATTTTTGGATTTAAAATCAACATCCGGGGAGCACTCTGAAGAAGACAAGCTGGAACTAGAAGAGCTCGACGCATCCGGTGAAGAATCACTGGAGGTTACTCTTTTGATCGGGCTCGGAAGTGCGCAGATAGGGGGTTTCCCCTGCGTTCGACCTCGGGGGAATTTTTTTTTCCCATTACACCATACCAGTCCGCACAACAGAGACAAGAGGAAGAACAAACAGCAATAAAGGAAAAGAAAACGAGGGGGAGTTCACAGGAAGTGCTCGATGAAGCTATTGGTCAGCAATCGTGCGCTTGCTCCATGGGAGGGAGCTCGAGCACACGGGGAGAGACAAACCGAGCGCTTCTCCTTGTCTCCTGTTTGGCAGTGTAGTGGCGATTGAAGAATGGAGGAGCTAAGGTCTGGTCGAAGAGAACAGCGACCGAGCTTGTTTGTTGGTCTACGAAGTTCGTCGGATTAGAGGAGTGGAAATGGAGGGAGGTCGAGTACTTCGCTCGATCTGTCACGGATGGGAGGAGCAGGTCGATGGAGAGATGCAGAAGCATAAATGGCGAGGGGGAGCTAGAGAAACGGGTGCGATGGAGAGGGAGAGAGGTGCGATGGAGGGAGCAGGGTGCGATGGAGGGAGCGAGGTGCCATGGAGGGAGAGAGGTGCGATGGAGAGAGAGAGAGGCGCGATGGGGTCTGGGGGTCGGGGCGAGCTGGCAAGGTCGAAACAGAATGGGGCGGGGCTCGGCGAAGAAGGCCGTGTTTTATCTTCCATATATTACTGGCCGTTGGATCTAATTTAGATCCAACGGCCAGTAATTGTTCCTACGTTTGTACAGACATATAGGTGCGCACATGAACGAGTTTCTATATATATATATACATCATCTTATGGATCAACGTTATCTCCACACCTACCTTGTTCCTAAAAAACCTCCAAAAATTTAATGAATTTGTATCGATCTTCAAAAAATTTCTTTAAACCCAACCCCGAACGAATAATTTCCAATAGAGCCCACAACCCATGGAAACTTTTACCATCCTAGGTGGATTTGAAAAGGCTAGCCTAAGACAAGCATCCGATAGGCTTACTCGCTTGCTCATTTCTGTCTCCAAACTAAATGCGCGGCCTAATATTTTATTTGTAAGGTGTTGTTAGTGCATGAATATTGATATAGTACAAGCCCTTGAAAGGCAAGCACGCATTTAATTGTTCTCTGCCTGAACTCAATTAAATATGTGTATAATTAGGTTGTGATCACAAAGAAATCATACGTGTTACAAAGTTTTATTATTATAACGGGACCTCCTTTGGTAGTAATCCTAATTATGGATTATAGTTGCTCCTATTAGTTGAGGTGATCAATTATCCTTCTTTTTTTTTTTTGGAGAAGAATGGAAAAAGTTGATTATTTCTTGAATTTTTATCATATTTTTTTAAAATCGGACAAGCATAAATAAATCGGCCGGAATCACTTGTCCCTTGGTTAATTATGGCTGAAGTTAGCAAAATATATATTTTTTTTTATATTAAAAATATGCATTTCTTGGATAAAAGATTAATGAGATCTTGGGTTGGATAGAATATCAGACAGGTTGGGATAGAAACCAGTTAAGGAAGAAAATTTTTTTACTCTAAGACTGGAGACTGATATGTTGGTCCCGTCATGGACCGAAATATAAGATAACCGATTGCCTTTAAAGAAACTTCCATGCATGATTGTCGGAGATAATTTAGTTAGATTAAAATATTATACGTTGGCTCTTTTTTTCTTTTTTGCATGTACTTCAACTTTATTCGTTTCTTATATATATAAGTAACTTATAATAAGAAGGTATTAATAAGAACTCGTCCGAAAAAATAATTGATGAATAACAAAAATGAAGTAATAATACCAAACATAGCCATGGCTACATCGTGATGAATTGATTAATTCGTTGCGTCTAATTAATTAGGCTTGCACGTCAAGTGTCAAATGAGAAAAAGGCGAACAAGTTTGATTTCCGTGTGGAACCTGCCTGCCTAACTACGAATCGAATCCTTGACTGCCACCAATTCACTAGATCACCATGTCAATATGTAACAGTAAATGGGCAATTTTCTTTTTAAGATAAGACTCGAAATTCTTTCTAACGAACTAGAGGTCTGTCTTTGCCGGTGTCAAATACATTCAATTTTCACGTTGGTTTGCTGTAAATTCTTTGACAAACACTTTTTCAGAGAATGTCTTATATTATTATTAGTCGGTGTCACTAACCATTGCATATTTATTATGATTAATGAACTAGTTATAATATAAAATTACAAGTTAAAGTTATAGTAATAAATGTCTATTAAAACTATAGGTGGTAATAGAGTCCGACGGGTCGGGTTTAAGTCAAGTTATTTTTGGGTCGGGTTATTTTTTTTTTGTAGGCTAAGTCGGGCCATTTCGAATTCAGGTCATTTTGTATTACCTCATTGTGCAGGTCAAATTAAGGTCGTTGCAGATCTGGATTGTATCGGATTAATTTACTGGGCCAGGTTGGATTTGGGTGGATATAGTTAGAATTCGAGTCGCATCGGGTTTAGATTATTTTAGGTTAGCTTGTCAGGTCAAGTCTAGAGATATAAATAGGGTGGATTTTACCCAAAATTAGATGAGTTTTATTTGTCGGATACTTAAACGGATATGTATAAATGAAAATGGAAAATGGGAAAAATACTAGTCGAGTTCGGCTATAGATACGAGTATGAGATATACGTACCCATGCCAGTACTCGTTTATCAAATATATAATTATCCTTTTACCCTTAATTTTAAAATAAATATAGTATAAATTAAGGTTAAAATTGTCATTTGACTTAACTCTGAATGAGTTTATCCGTCAGGTAATGGATATATCTGGTGGATAATATCCATTAATGGGTAAACGAATTATCGATTAGGTAATAGATATTAAACAGATACATATATGTTAGTGGATACATGTTCGGTGTACAAGTATGAATTTAGGTACGGATTTTCTTATGAGGTACAGGTATGGATGTACCTACCCTGAAACTATACCGTTTACATCCATATTAGGTCGGCTTTGGGCCAAGCAAGTTGGTATTCAACAAATTTCGTGTTCGAGTTAATTTGACGGGTCAAGTTTGAATTAACTTGAAGAATCGGATCTTTTTAATTTTTGATGGGTCAATTTGGATTCGTACCAAGTTAATCCTCGATCGAATGAATTTGTATTTAGGTCAAATCGGGCATTAATCACCAAAATTAACCTAACTCATTAACCACAGAGGCAAGCATTAAGTTTAATTACATGTAAGCATGTGATTAATAAAGCGTTATTAATTGGTATTTATTTATTATTATGACTTTTTAATGTTGAGTTTTTATGTGAAAAAATAGGTAAAAATTAGAATATCATTGGTGAATAAGTAAGTTCACAATAAGAGTAAGAAAACTAAGTAAAATTTAAATAATAATCTTTAAAAAGCTTTAAATATATAATAAGACATTTGTATTTTTTTATTATCATAACTAGTTAATATCGAATTTATTTTTGTCGAGGTGGATCAGGTTGATAGTGTGTTACGGGTTGGAATCGGGTATAGTTACTTATATTTGTTCAGCATCGTGTCAGGTCGTTTTTCATATTAGATTAGGGTCGGGTCGCAATGATCAATATGTCGTGTTATGTCGGGTCGGATTTTGTGCAGGTTGGATCAGGTCAACTTTTATCAGCTCTAATCAAAAACCCATTAGCCAATATAGAGATATATATATGGATGAAAACAGATCAGGTATGGATTAGGTACCCCCTATCCATTACCCAAACCCAATAAAAAAATCTATACCCATATCTGTATCCAAATCTGGCAGGTATTTTTTTTCCTCATCCATATTCATATCCATATCCGTTTACATATCCATCAGTTAAAACCCATTAGGTATAAAGTAAAATTTATTTAATGTTAGAGTTATATACTTAGATTGTTAAAATTTAATTATATCTTTACTTTTAGCCTTAGAAAATATACTTAAGGTTATATAAATAAGGATAAAAAAATATAATTTTATATCAAATAAACGGATGCGAATACGGGTATGAATTTGAAGAATCCTTACCCATATCCATACCCAAACACGGTGGATATTTCTTCCCTTCCTCCATATCTATATCAATATCCATTAACACATCCAAGGGATAAACCCATCGGATTTCGGATAAAACCCATCCGATTATCATCCCTAATTAAGAGTTTCGTATGGCAATCCTATTACAGGTGTTTCGTATGGAAATCCCAATGCCCTGGTTCACCCTTTCATGGTGGAACACATAGTTGTTCTCATGGTGAGAACCAAGAAATCGTCAACTGGAATAAGGAAGACAGGATAGGAAAGAATCTTGAGAATTTTGTAATTTGGCAACTTGTCACCAGCATTAGCGAAGATTAGTATAGCCGAAGATTTGATTAATGGGGAAGGCAATCCTTTACTTTCACAAATGAACTAATCAAATTTAGATGAGGGAACAAGTAAATTTGACAGAATCATTAGTAATGGTAGGAATACCGAGGGTATACATTCAGTTTTGGTGAAAACAAATGACATTAGAATAAACCCTAAAACTGATGATCAATTTTCAAACCCCTAATTGGTTCTCAAGGGATCCAGGATTTCTTTTAATAAGGATTCAATTGATAATACGGGTGATTTGGATGGATCAAAATTAACTATTTCCATAACTATGGATCAAAATGCCAGAATGGATGGAAGGGTAGAGTTTGATCCATTAAAGGATAGAGTCTCTATTGAAAATATGCATTAGAATTAGAATTTCCTTCAATTGGCCTTACCTAGAGGGACTAGGTTGCGTCTAATATCAATCCTGACCAGTGCATGGCTCTTAACTATGCTTCTTCCTAAATTGAAGAGGGGAAAATTGTAGTCAACCTAGATAAGGAAATGGGTGAATGGTAACACATTTTGATAGGATATGTGTATGGCCATGACCCTTCTTTCAACCAAATTTTGGGATTTGTCAAAGCTCATTGGAACTGAGTGGCTATGCCTAAGATTATTTGTCATGATGATGGGTTTTTCTTGTTCAAATTTGACTCTGCTACAGATTGTGATTTGATTCTAAATCAATATTGGACCTTTTATAGTAGACTTGTAATTATAAAAGATGGAGAAGGAAATTGAATCTTATAAAGTCTCAATTGTAATTTGTACCTTTGTGGGTTAAATTGCCTCATTTGCCATTAGAATATTGTTTTACTAAATCCCCGAACATGATAGTGAGCACAATTAGCACTCCTATTTGTACTGATGTTATCACATTGAGGAAAGATAGGATTGCCTATCCTCATGTGTTAATTGAAGTAGATACTAAAAAGCCATAGAGTGAGACCATTCTCATCAAAGATCCAAATGATTCTATCATCACTCAACTAGTAGAATTTGAATGGGAGCCGATATTTTTTTATAGATGTAATGGTCGTTCTCATGATGAGCAAAACCACTCTAAATTTCATAAGAAAACTCAAGTTGCTGAGCCTCGAACACATCAAGAATGGATGGTAGTCAGAGATAAAAGACAAGGTAAAACTCACAAGGAAACCTCTAGAGGGGTAGGAAAGCCTCAAACCTAGAAGGAAAAGTTTGCAAGTCCTGAACTTACTGAAGATCACAGGAATCAGTTGACACTCCCTCATAAACTTATTGAGAAAAAATCAGGATGTAACCTAGATGTGGGGAGTAGTGGGAATAGATTTTTTGCCCTCTAAGAGTTTAGTATGCTTCAGAATCTAGGTCAGGCTCAAGAACTAACAAGTTACCCTCATGACCTTAGTTCCCATGTTTGCTAGCTAGAATGTGAGAGATAAATGATCCATCCAAACAAAGGGATGTTTGGGGATGGATCAAACAAAGTAATTGCTCCCTTATTGGTTTAATGGAAACTAGAGTTAAGTTTAATAAAGCAGATAGTATAAATAAATAAATAAAGCTTTTGTAAGGAACTAGATGTTTCTCAACAATTATCAAGACTGTTGTAATGGTCCAGTATGGATTCTTTGGGATCCTCTTATATGGTTAGTGACTCATATTGATATATGTGCCCAAGGTATTTTGTCTAATGTTATGACTTTAGATGGTAGTATTTGTTTTGTTGTTGGATTCATTTATGCCTTTAATTTTGGTCCATCCAGGAAAGCCCTTTGGTATTGGTTAGAGAAGAACAATAAGGGCATAGTGCCTATGATTCTTATGGGAGACTTTAATATAATCCGCCAGCCTAATGAGAAACAGTGAGGGGATATGCCAGCTATTCAAGACATGTAAGAATTTTCCCAATGTATTAATCAACTTGGGCTGAGGGACCTTAAAGGATATGCCTACTTTCTTACCTGGCTAAATAAAAGAAATGGGGATGAGGAAGTAGCTTGTAAACTAGATAGAGCTATAGTGAATGTTCCCTGGCTTAATGAGTTCACCAGCTTATTTGCTTAATTCAAGCCACCACTTATATCTGATCATTGCCTAGTCCAAGTCCATAATGGGCTCCAGATTAATAGGAAGCAACCATTTAGGTTCAACAATTTTTTGACTAAAGATGATAATTTCTTAAACATCATCAAAAAGCACTAGGTAGGTTATTCCTGTGATAACCCTCTCCTGTATATCTACAAGAACCACCAAAAATTAAAGACTGTATTCAAGGAGATTAATAGGACTAAATATAGATCTATGGAGCTTAGAATGGAGGAGGCTGGGAAAGCTCTATCAAATTCCCAAAGAAATATGATGAATGATATAAGCAACAAAGATCTTAGAGATTAGATGCATGCTTGTGAAGTGGATTTCAACAAAATTTCCAGGTTCTATGAAAGTTTCCTCAAGTAGAAGTCCAAAATTCACTAACTGAATAGGGAGGATACAAATCATAAATTATTTTTTTGCTAGGATGAAGGGTAACCAAAATATGAATTACATTTAACAGATTGAGCTAGATTTTGGGGCAACTACTTCTGATTCTTTTCTCAAGTTTTATAAAGAACCATTAGGCTCTAAAGGCTATAGCTCAGGATTAGTAGATCGAGCAGTCATGGTGCAGGGTCCAATTCTTTAAGATTCTCACAAACACCTCCTCCTTGCCCTAGTATCTCATGAGGAGGTTAAGGAGTTTGTTTTTTCTACTAGAGACAATAAGTCCCCTGGAGTTGATGGTTTCACAACTACATTTTTTAAGGAATCATGGGAGACTATAGGGGTAGACATTACCTCAGCTATTCAAAGTTTTTTCGCTACCGAGTATTTTGCAACTAAACTTAAAATTAACTCCTTAACTCTCATTCTAAAAAAAGAAAATGCTACCAAGGTAAGCAAATATAGGCTAACAACATGTTGTGGAGTTATATGCAAAATAATTTCTAAAATATTAACTAATAGGCTGAAGTTGTTAATGCCATAACTCATTGGTTAGGCCCAGTCTGGGTTTGTTAAGGGCGGAAAAATTGGAGAAAACATCCTATTAGCTGCAGAGCTGGTTTGAAAATACTACCAGAGGCATATCTCTCCTAGATGCATGATAAACGTGGATATTAGGAAAGCTTATGACTCAGCTCACTAGGGGTTCTTGTAGCAAATTCTTCATGCTTATGTTTTCCCCTTCAAGTGTTTAGATGGATCATAGCCTGTGTTAGTTCTTTCTCTTACTCTCTATTACTAAATGGAGAGTTGACTCAACTTTTCAAAGGTCGGCAAGGGCTACGTCAAGGGGATCCTCTTTCTCCTTACTTGTTTGTTTTGGTGGATGAGTATTTAACTAGATATCTCAAATACTTGTGGAGTGATAAGTACTTTAAGGTCACCCTAAATGTAAAGGTTTGAAGATTATAAACCATGCCTTTGCAGATGATATGCTTCTCTTTTTTAGGGGTGATGTTAAGTCAATTATAGGGCTCATCAATATGATTAATGATTTTTCTGAGAGATTAGGGCTTGTCATTCATCCACAAAAGATAAATATCTTCTTTGGTGGAGTGGATGAGGCCACAAGGTCTCAAATTCTGCACAAGATCAAGTTCTCTACAGGTAGATTTTTGTTCACCTATTTACATGTCCCTCTATCTACTACAAGATTAACCACTTCCCAGCTACAGGGTCTGGTGTAAAAAAATACCAAAGAAGTCAACAAGATGGCACACTCATTTCCTCTCCTATCCTAGTTAAGACCAATTATTGAAATCAGTAATTTTTAGCTTACAACTATATTGGTGTCAAGTATTTATTATGCCAAAGAAGTTGATCCATCAAGTTGAGTGCATGTGCAAACAATTTCTTTAGCCTGGTAAGCTTGATACATCAAAGAAAGCTCTAGTGGCGTGGAAATAAGTCTTCTTACCAAAGAAGGAGGGTGGGCTAGGACTGATTGATGTTTAAATCAAGAATCAGGTGGAAGTGGGAAAACTTCTATGAAATTTATGCTATAAAAAAGACTTCCTTTAAGTCAAATGGGTTTATTCCATTTACCTAAGCACTCAGTCCTTATGGTCCTTCAACTTAATCCATCTTTTCTCCTAGCAATTGCAACAAATTTTCAATCTCGGAGAGAAATTTAGATCATTATTTTCTAATTATCAAGGCATTCAAAAGTTCTTGAAGAGGGATGGAATTCACAATTTTCAGACAATGTATGACCATATTAGACACAAGGATGAAAAGGTATGGGGGTGGCCCATTGCTTGGTGTGGATTGGCTACACCTAAACATCAGTTTATTGCATGGTTAGCCATACAAAATATATTGATGACCAAGGTTAGACTGAAACTGTTAAACCTTTTAGAGGATAAAGAGTGTAGCCGTTACGGTACAAGTCAAGAGGAAAACATTCAGCATCTTATGTTTAACTACCCATATAGTCAGGAGATATGGAAGAAAATTTAGAGATCCTTTAATAGAAGAGACAATATTCACTATTGGGAGATAGAAATGAGGATCTTGGCCAAGACCACAAAGCAATGCAAAGAGAAGAAGGACATGCTTTGAGTTCCTTTTTTCACTTTCATAGGTTTTATTTGGCATGAAAGGAATTCTAGGATCTTTTATAATAGGACTCAACATCCTCATTTGCTTCTTAAACATATTTTCTTTGTAGTGTTGAGTATAAGTTTTTCCCTCATAGAGTCAATAAATATGACCAATGGAAATATTGTATAGATGATTTGGTGGTCTAATTTAGGTTGTACAACTCTTCACATTTTGGTAGTTACAAAAATTTTACTTACCAAAAAAACCAAGAGCACAATTTTAATCATGATCTATCTATCTGTTTTATTTAATGAAAAAATAATAAATAATAAAATAAAAATAAAAAATAAAACTTGCCAATGCCAAGTTGCTAGCTCTTAGCTTTAGATTTTCTCTAATGGGATTTGCAGTTTGTCTCTTTTCTTAGATTAGATGTTTGTGGGATATTCGGATTAATGTGTCAAGGTTTTTCATGGATAATTGGGAAATCTCATAGCCTAAATATGTTTCCTCTCTTTGGTCCACATTTAATATATATTTCACCAAATGTCATCATGTTAACTTTAAGTAGTTGATATCCAATCAAACTCCAAGTATAAACAGTCGATACACCATCTAGAATTCATAATAGATTTTTTGTTGAAGGTTGAGACTAAAAATATGTTGTAATATTCATTCACCAAGCAATGAAAAATGAAAAATATATCAAGCAAGTAAATTAAAAAAATGACATGATTTTTTGCACATGGTACAACAAATTGTTTAACCCACTACTTGGGTTAGAAATAATATTGATGATTTTGATGGATTATAATATATCTCAAAATGGATCTATATATATTTGTATGTATGTATATATGTATGTCAGTGAGTGAGTGTTCATAATTTTTTTAATTATTATAATCATGTATATTTACAAGATATAATGCAAACGAAAAAGAGGTTGTAAAATTAGCCATAAAAAGGAAGTGTTGATAAACATGAGTCATGTTTTGGACTATAAAAAAAACAGAGTTAGTTCGACTTAATAAGGACTCAATTTAGCTTGTTCATTAAACTAAACAAGATGAGCTCAAGCCAAATATTTAGGCTTAATTATTAAATAAGTTGAACCCAATCCAAAGTCATCGTGGCTTATTTGTTCATTCCTAACTCATTTATAGACTTGTTAAAGGCTTGGAAATAACAATGACGCGTGAAGTTTTATATAAAAATAATAATGAGTCAGTGGAGCCTTTAAATGAGCTATTTGAGTCTTTAAATGAGTCATGTAATCTTGAATCAATCTTTTTTCCTAAAGAGCTAATTTAACTCAAGTGAAAAATACTTCCTAAATGAGCTAAACAAATGAGCTTACAAATAAGTCTAATCGAGCTTATAAACAAGTCTAAACAAGTTTAAATTTATATGATCTAATTTATCTTGTTTACATCAAACAAGACAAGTCGAGCAACTTTCAAGCCTTATTTAAGCTTAATTTTAAACAAGCCAATTCAAGCTCAAGCCCTAGAAAAAATTAAATAAGTCAAGCTCGAGCCAAGGACGGCTTAGTTCTATTCATTAACAATCGTAGTTGTATTTTCCTAACTATGGTGATGCATATGGGATACAATTTACGTATTAGGTAGGTTGTGGTGTTCTTGGACAAGAAAAATATAAAAAAGAAAAGAGAAGAATAAGGTAAAGAAGATGAAGATTGTATGATTCTTGGTATATCACTCATGAGTCACACACTTGCAAAAACCACCAACGGTATCTAGATTGTATGATTTTAAGGGATAAATTTAAACTCATGCAATAAATTATGAATGGGTTGGTTGTCATTTTAAGAGAAAAATATCAACCAAGTAGTTTCTCTTCATTTCTACTTAAGCCTTGCCTACACTTATAAGCGTGTAGGATCTTGGTTACAACTTAACTAGCTATTACATTTACTTACTACTCTAAAGCAACTAGTTACTTAAGAATTAACAAAAAATGATTTGGAATCATGGAAAATGTCAATTTATCCTATAGGAGAGGGATAATGGACTAAAAGGGGTTCCTAAAACTACATAATAAACATATAAAAAAATACTTAATAAATGAAATACAAGCCTTTATAGATTAATTATAGCATCTATTTATAATCTAGGAATGAAACAAACATAATTTTAAACTTGTAAGAAGTTAGAAATTGCAAGCCATTGTCTTCATGTGAAGAAAACCTGGCCTTTTAAGCCTGATTTGGGCAGCAAAAATAAGCTTGAAAGGGACTTGAATATCTTGAAAAGGACTTGTATAATGACCAACCCATCCTTCTTGATATGTGCATGTTTTCTTCCCAAAATGGTTGGGGTATAACCATAGTCGTCACATCATTTAAACCCTCTTGTTGACAATTGTAGTATTGTTAAATAAGGATATCATTCTAAACTAGGGATTGAAAAGGCTCACCTCTATTTAACTAGCTTAAAAAATAAAAATAAAAACCATAAATAAAATAAAATAAATAAATAATCAAAGTACTAATGGGGGTTATAAAATTAGAAAAATAATAAAATAATAAATAAAATAAAATAAAATAATGATAGAAATAATGAAAAACCGCAAATATGATAAATATGCTAAGGAATTTGAGATCCACCATTAGATTAGGTCAAAATATAATATTAATTTCTAAGTCATTATTTAATCATGAGAAAGAGATTGACCATGTTGTACACCAAAAGCAAGTCGATACACCTTATATTACTTCCCTTAATTAATTAATACAACAAAGCACAAATATTAACCCTATTAAATACTAGCAGTATAGTAACAACAAGCAGCTCTTATATTTAGCTACATTTAATACATTAAGTGTGATTAGAAGGATGTCAATCAGTAATCAGACTAGTACAATAAGCATGTCTAGCTGTATTTCATTTCTTTAACCCACACGTATCTAAACATTTTACTACTTCAGTTAGAATTACAAAACTATTAGGTGAATTGTTATCTAACCGAGCTGTAATTTATACATATAAATTTTAATATATTTATATTGACACCTGGCAGGTAAATAATCCTACATACTATCACTTATGAAGAAACTAGAGAAAGGCATGCACCAAACAACTTATACTTGATATAATTATGTATATAAACTAGAGCAATTAAAAAATAATCAAGAAAAAATCTCGCAAAAAAAAGAAAAATAAAATTATATCTCAAACCCTAATCTAGAGGGTCAATCTATTTCCTAACAATAAATAATCGGCCAGCCATAATTATTAAATTAATTAGACAGAAATATATATATCCAAAATATAAATTAAAAATAGTGAAATAAATAACCAAAATTAATTATGGATAAAAGATCAAGGATTTATTCAAATGAAACATTTATTTCATTTGAAATAAATTCTATCGGTATAAAATCTTATCTCAATCATTTTATCTTTTGGTCGTGTTGATTTCCATGTAAAATCTCTTTTTCTTTTCCCCCTTTTTTTCTTGGCACAAGCTACTTTGCCTTCCTCCTTGGTTCTTGTGCCTGGCGACTGCTAAAGCCTACCTGCTTCGTTACTATGTCGTCACCCCTCCTACGTTGCTTTCTTCTGTTGCTTTACCGCTTCTTCGTTCCCGTCTAATTAGAGATGGCAATGGGTCGGGTCTGGATCGGGTCCATTGAGATCCAGACCCAGACCCGTTTATTTTAGAAGATCCAGACCCGGTCCAGATCCAACGGGTCTCAAAATTTCAGACCCAGACCCAGACCCGACGGGTCCGGCGGGTAATCGGGTCCTAAACGGATCCTTAACGGGTCCACACATTTTATGTCTAAAAAATATATGAAATCCTGAGAGGAGGGGAGGTCAGGGACTCGGGATGCAATGGAAACTTCGAAGTTCGAACTTCGAATAGGCGTGGACGCGTGGGGCCGTGGGGGGAGTCGGGTTGGTGTCTTGGTGACTACCTGACTGGGTGGTGCAGTGCAGCGAGCCAGTGACAAGCCGACAACCTGTTGTTCTCGACATCGGCGGTGTCGGAAGATGAGATCGAGAGTTCGAGACTCGTCCCGTCATCCGTTGTCCTCGACCAGTCGCCAGTCGCCAGTCGCCACTCCACTGTTGAGCTTGAGCACGATCGACTGATCGAGTATCGAGTATCGACTGTTGAGTGTTGAATCTGTTGATTGTTGAAGTTGAAGTCTTGAAGAACAGAGAGAGAGAACAGGGAGAGAACAGTATAGAGAACAGACTCTTTTGAGTCTCTTCTTCGCGTGAGCCGTGAGCGTGAGTGACAGAGTGAGTCACAAGGGGGGCACAGGTCAGGGACTCAGGGTTGCCGGCTGCGCGAGTAGTCTGTGGCGAGAGAGTAAGAGTGGTGACATTAGGGTTTAATGGATTATGTAAATATATATATATATATATATATTTAAAAAAACGGGTCTGGGCCGGGTCTGGGCCGGGTCTGGGTCTAAAATAATAGGATCCAGATCCAGACCCGTTTATTTAGGTCCAGACCCAGACCCGATCCAGACCCGCCGGGTCTAAAAATTACAGATCCAGACCCTGTATTAACGGGTCGGGTCCGCCGGGTCTGGGCCGGGTCCTGGACCCATTGCCATCCCTACGTCCAATTCTTGTGGGGCTCTACCACTTCTTTTATTCTTTTTTTCAACCTCCAAGTCAACCCTCTATCTTTGACGCCGTTAGCTTTGGTTTTATTTTTTTCGTGGCCCACATCTTCTCTACGAGCTTCGTTTCTTTTGCTTCTTATTCCTTACCTTTGGGCCTTCAGTCGTTGGTCCAAAGGTGTAATTCTTTCCTTCAATTTTCTTTTATTTAAAAACAATACTTGTAAAATAAAAATTAATAAATAATATTATATTCTAAATTTATTTAATTTATATTATTTTAATTCAAATAATAAAATTTATGTAATTATTACCACTTAAGCATAAAATCATAATTTTTCACATATATTACTTACTTAAAATACTAAAAACTAATATTATAAGGGTATAAACTATGTCAAGACATGAACTTATCAGGTTGCTACCTAGTCTTGTTTGTATGCCATATTTTGAGTTGAAAATAATAACATAGAAAAGCTAGAAAGTTAAGCCATTCGGCCCCAAAATTTGTGCGTCGTATTAGCTAGCTCCCTGCTTCTTGATTTTGAGCACAAGATTCACCAAAATAGTTGTTACGTGCTTTATTTGTTTGCTACCTTCTTAGTTGAATTTTTCTTAATGAAAAATGGATCAAAATATGCCTTAGGATCAATCTAATATCCATGCCACCCTTGGCTTGTGTAATGCCTTTATTTGTTGAACAAAATTCAAGTAAAAAAAGCTATAAAAAAAAAGAATAGTGAGCTACTAAAAAATCATGTACCATATGGCTTTGCCAAGCCATTTTTAGCCACATTTTTGCTTCTAGAAGTTGGAAAAATTAAAGGATTTCATAAGGGTTTTATGCACTACTACAAATGTTTATAAAGATAACAAATATTTTACAATGGTTTTACTAAACAATGTAGTGATTATATATTGACAATGTTAAAAACAACGATTCCTTTTATTCATTGTTAAAAGTATATGACTACAACGATTCTTATTTAACTATTGTAAAATATCCCATATAAAAATGATTTAACAAAAAACGTTACAAAAATTTATGCTATTTTTTCCACCATGTTAAATTTAGACTTTGTGCCTAAAGACACTTCTCTCATTTCATCTTTAGTGAACAAAAAAAAGGAAAATAAACACCTCCCTCTCTCATATCCCAACCATTCTCTCTACTTTGCTTTTACCAAGAGCTCTGATCTCTTGATCTGCCTTGCTTAATCTTGAAGCACCATTCATGCCACCTTCATATGTCCTCTACATTCTCACTCATCATCTACCCCGATCTCTTGCTCCTCCTTGCATAAGCCCAAAGCTTCTTTTATGGTGCCTTCATACGTCCCCTACCTACCCACTTGTCATCCTCATCATCATTCCTTATACTAGATGAGGATTTTTTTTTGCAAAGAAATACTCTTGGATTTAGTTTCTTTCTGAATTTTTGGATTTAATTGTTGTATGGTTTTTATTTTGTCAATGTTGATGTTAATTTCCATTCTTGATTTTGATTTTAGTTTAGGCTTCTGATTAGTGATTGTATGGTTTCGATTTTAGAGTGGGATTTTAGGTTTCAGTTGGCAATTGTATGGTTTTGTTTCTAAGTTTTATATATTAAGTGTGTTTGTTATTTTCATTAGTGAGTTAGTAAGATTATAAGACAGTATCCCATGGCCTAAGATAATCCCCACCATAGCAAATCCATATTCCATAGTACATATCACAAAGTAGAATAGAGCTTACAATGTAAGAGCACAGAAACATTTGTGTGTCATATGGATATCAACCTTGGAGCATTAGAAATTGAATGATGAAAGGTAACCACTAGACTATGGATCTCTTCCCAAAGAGGGGCACTATTTTAGTCATGATTGTAATACCTCCAAAATTTACTATTAAAAATATTCGTTTGTTATGGAAAATCGTGCACTAAAAATAGAGGATGCTACTGTCATGATCAATACAAGATTGACCCCTAGCCAATCTCATAATAACCACAAGGCTAAAGGTAAAAAATCATCAACAAGGATAGTTAATAAAAACCATAATAGTTCAACATTAATTAATAAAACCAGAGTACACAAATATTAAGGTTAATATAACCGA
>JBDNDU010000303.1:0-21965 GCA_039764185.1 Tamarix austromongolica | reverse complement strand
ACCTTGAAAAACTTCATTTGAAGATTCTTTATTGTATTTATTGGTCATATACTAATATGAGCTCTGCCTTACTCATTTAAGGCCAATTGTCATGGACTGCCTTTTTTTTGTCTAGAAGATTCTAGAACACCCTAGAGTTGTGTAGACTCTAGTGGAATTATATGTAAGATTGTGTAATGTTCTAAAGACATTCTAGATGATGTAATAACTTTCTAGATCTCTCAAATCTAGAAGAGTGTAGGAAAATCCTACAAGGAAGTCTCTAAAACTCTCATGTAAATGTACAAGGTTGTAGAAGATCTAGAACCTTCCACCGTAGGGAAGTGAGGAGAGGGACCTCAACTATAAATATATGAGGACCATCATTTGCTTCCACCATCTTCCAAGTTGTAAGCTCTATCATCTCTCATCAATAAAGTTTTCTCTTCTTACACACAAACACTATCTCATTATGTTTCCTAAGTTCTTCAAGTGTTCTTACTCATCTTTAAAAGCTTAGTATTAGCCTTAGCATTAGAAAGGCTGACTTAGTGAGTACTAAAGGAGTTGTACTTTTAAGTGCCGAATGAGAAATTCTTAGGTGAAAAGAGTCTCCCTGTGACACGTGGTATAGAGCTTGGTTACGTGAAGCTTTGGTTATAAGGGATTGTAGCCATATCAAATGACGAGTTGGTAAAGAACCCAAGTATGACAATTGTATCCATGGAGACCCGTAGGATGGAACATAAGAAGAAGAACTAGGGTGTTGCCAAAGATAAGTTAGTGTCCAAGGGCCGACTCTTTTTCACTTTAAGAAAGGGTTATTTGGGTAGAGAGAATGATGGATGAGTTGGTGGAAAGACTCAATATGTTATTTTACCCATACTTTTCTCAAGAATTTACACTTAAAAATAATGCTAGTGGTTGTAGCATAGGAGTTAACCTCACTCAATAAGGGCACCCAATAGCTTATATTACAAGAAATTTTACCCCATAGATTCAAGCACCATCCATCATGTATGAAAAGGAGTTGTTAGTCACTGCTCATTTACTTTTTAAATGGTAGAAATATTTGAAAGGAAGACATTACCCCATTAAGAAAAATCATTAGAGTTATAAATATCTCCTTGAGCAAAAAATATGGAGTCCTACCCATCAAACTTAGTTGGCTAAATTATTAGGGTACAACTCCTCCATTGAGTATAAAAAGGGATTTGATAATGAGGTTGTTTACACCCTTTCCAAGATAAGTGATGGAGAACTCTAGCTAATGACTTTACTTTATGTATCTTGCCTTTATTCCTGATTTCCAATAGTCATGGAATCATGACTATCACCTCTAACACATTATTTCAACTTTACAACTTAAGCCATATTTCTACCATCATTATACATGGAATAATGGGTAATAGAGAAGAAAAGGGCAATTCATGGTAGACATGGACACTTTATTAAAATAGGAAAATATTTAGCTTTTTCACGATGAATTTGTTAGTGGTCATTTTGAGTAGATGCTACTATTAGTAGAATTAGATCAATGTTTTACTAGAATGGCATTAAGAAGAATGCCAAAAATTACATACGATAGTGCATGGTTTGCCAACAATGTATATGTGAAACAATGGCTTCCCCTTAACCTCTTGCAACCTCTTCCTATTCTAGCAAGTATATGGAAAAATCTAGCCTTATTCTAATGGAAAGAGGTCAGTACTTGTGTTGGTAGATAGATTCAGCAAGTTTGCCTATATCATGGCCATGGAACATCCTTGCACAACCTCCACAATAACCCATTCCTTCCTTGAAAATGTGTATATATATCATGGACTACCTTCAACCTATTGTCACGAGTTGACACTTTTGGTAAGAATTATTCAAGTTGTTGTAGATCAAACATCATCCATCTACCTCATACCACACTCGGAGCGATGGGCAAACTAAAGCTATTGACAAATGTCTTGAAAGTAATCAATGTTGTATTTTTTTTATGCACCATCAAAGTGGGTTAAAGTATTACCTTTGGAAATATGGTGGTAATTATCATGCCTCAGAATGTACCATTCCCTATGAGCTATTATATGGAACACCTCCACCAGTGTACATTCCCTATGTCTTGAGAGAAACTAGAGTTTTGAAGTTAGATACTCTAGTGATAGAGGGGGAGATAGGTTTCCAACTGATTGAGCACCACTTGTCTCAGGATCAACAAAGAATGCAATAGTAGGTTAATAAAAGGAGTGAAAGACAATTTCAATTCTATGACGGGGTTCCTTGAAATTACAACCTTACATATAACTCGGTATAAGGCAACACAAACTATCCCCAAAGTATTTTGGATCATTTCAAATCATTGGGAAGTATGGCACACCAGCTTATCATCTTTGATTATTGGCTAAATGTAAGATCTATAATGTATTTCATGTTTTACAACTCAATAAACATATTGATGATGGTTTTATGGCTGCCCATCATCTAAACTTCATGTTCTACAATAACTCCCAAGTTCAATCTAAGAAGATCTTAGGTGGCAAGATGGTCAAGTGGATGAACAAAGTAGGCACCCAAGTCCCAGTGAAATGGCAAGGGCAAAATGATGAGGAAGTTGCATCAGGGTTGTGAGAATTAAAATTCTATCGATAATCGGTAGAGATCATTAGAATCGAATAGTAGAATAAGATCATAGGATCCTATGAATTCGAAAAAATATATGACTCTGATAAACTTGTATACTACAAAGTCTTATAGTTAAACTTTAAATAAACAAATAAATAAAACTCATTCTTAAGCTCTTTTGGTTGTTAATTAAGTTGCGACAACTAAAAAACAACACAAATTGTTAGATTATATGCATATAAAAAAAAGTTGGCATATGGATTACTCATAAATAAATAAAATCTAACAACACCACAAAAAGAGAGAGGATAATCATGAAGTAGAGAGAAATTAATAAACATATAACATTACAAAATGTAATATTTTTATCTTTACTTTGCATATATGGTTTAGAGTCTTTTATACGTATAATTTCCAACAATCGGCTTTGTTGTCATGTTACCATCTCGCTTGTACTACCTCCACATTGGTTGGTACTCAATATATAGCGTATAAAAAAATAATAGGGGTTGAAATTTAAAGTTAGGAAAAAAATATAGTGGGGATAAGAGAAAACTATATATATATATATATAGTTGGTATGTAGAATTGTAAGGTTTTTATTTAAGATCGTAATATTCTATTGATTATATTACTTTAAGGTTCTACTTAGGATCAAGATAGATTTTTGGATCATAAGATCCTAATTAATAGCTTAACAAATATGAGCTGCATGGGGTTATCTCGACGATCGATCTTCATAAGCAATTTCCAAGTTTTGATTAGTATGAATCCTCAACACCTTACTCTTGAGGTCAAGGATGTGTCGTTATGGGCGAGGAGTTTGTAATGGTATGCGTTGATCTTGGAGGATTAAGGAGTGACATGCGCCGCATGGACTGCAACACATCCCTATCTTCTTTTGATATAGTTGATTAAGAGACGTGAGGACTTTGAGTTACTAGAAAATTGAGTCTATTGGAAATTTTGTGATAACGAACTCTCCTGTAGACGATTTAGGAGCCGACATGTTATACATAAGATGCTGATTCTTATAATCTCTCGGTCATGATTGAAAATAAAATACGAACTCTTTCCTCGTTATTTTTTTTTTTTGTGCGCGTGTGTGTGTTATTGAATGCGGCGGTCATACATCACGATCCGTTCTCCTACTCAATGTATTGCTAATGCCCCGGCTCTCCAATCCACGTGTTTTCCGATTGTTTCATTTCCGTGCCCAAATAAATGTGCTAGCTCGTCGCAAGCACCAAGCACTATGATTGGATTCTCTAAAACTGTGGGTAGTGTAGCAAGAAACGATAGACTATGAGTATTCTTCTGCGTTAGGATATGTGATGTGCAAAAATGTTGGAATTATAACGATGTGGGCTGGCAACCTTCACTCTTAACTCCTATAGACTATGCTAATGGCCTCCTTCGACAGTCATGTTTTTTTATATCTTGATTATTTAGTTATTCTAGCAACGTGCATGATCCATTATTTTTATTTTATTTTATAATAATTTAAAGTTCATCGTTTTTATTTTATTACAATTTGGTATAAAGTATTGCTACAAATACAAAAAATTAAAAAAAAATTCACGGTACCCAAAAAAGAGTCAACATACATTACTTTGTTTCTTATTAATTTCAACACTTAATTATTTTACCGAACAAAACATCACCCAAAGCATGGCCACAAGTATAGCGGCTGGTCGTGAAACCGAAAAAAAGCCAACGATCACGGGGCACCCCACCGGCAACAATCAGTCTTGGATTCAAGGGTGCTTTCCCATCGAATTGATATTTGTGAGTCCCCTGCGGTGGGCGTGACCAACCTTAGGCAACCGTAGCGTAATCATGCTCTATTATGTCGGTCTGTCTCCTCTACTATTGCCACGCTATGCCACTGATTTGATCCACGAAACAGCTCGATCAACGCAGATAGACTCGCTGCGGAACAAACGCGCGGTTTCTCCAATTCCATATCACCCAGCAGATGAATGAAAAAACAGCTGCCCTGCCCATGGAGGACGAGAGGGTGTACTGGTCTGGTGACTTTGATTTGCGAATGTTTTCCCATCATCAGTTATCAAAGGTTCCAGGAAAAAAAAATATAAAAAAAATAAAAAAAATGGTTGCTGTTTCACGATAACAAAGAAGACGCGTCCATATATATTTCCAAGCAAGCGATCGTGTGCGGTGAGAGAGCTGCGTACATGAAAGATACGATACTTTGATGCGGTCGTATGCACCAAACCAGATTCCAATTAGGAGATGAATGAACAAGCATCATTATCAGATAGTACCCATTACACCGAGTCATCCGAGAACTACCCGCGGATCGGAGTCTGGAGATTTCCCTACGGACTTACGAAGTTGTCGCTCGGTTCGATCAGTTCCTTTTTTACGCATAGGCTATGCGTATGCGAATTTGTGATATTGCTACGTTTAGGAAAGGATAATTGAAATTCTTACGTCGAATTATAAAAAGAAAAAAAGAAAAAAAAAAGGCTGTCTTATATTTTAAGAATAAAATTTAATCATTAATTTTTATTAAAATATAATATATAATATTTGTATTACTTTTATCTATCACATTAGTTTTTATATTTTTTTATTAATATATATATTAATAATTAAATTTTATTCTTAAAATAGACGGCAACAGTCTTTTTAGATTTATAAAATATATGTAAATATAAGTATAAATTACTAAGTCACTATAGTGTTAAAATATCTAGAAAGAAAGGAGGAAGATTCCAATATAAAATATCTGATACTCTAGAGTTTATTTTTTTTTTATTAGACCAAACCTTATTCGATAACTGTCTTTTTAGATTAGAATTGAAAGTATTAACTCTAATATTATATGATTATGATACACAAAAAATATTACTAATTGATTATGGTTCTTTTTTGTGTTATTTCTTAAATACTACTTCTTAAAACTAAACACTGTCGTTTTCCATAATTTCAAACAATTTTAGAAAATAAACGAGTTAACCATAATATTTCATATACGCCCCTTTACTGGAGTAATTTCGGAGCAACTTGAGTAACTACTTAAGTAATAGAGTAAAATACAAGACTCCCAAAAAATATCTTCCGTAATCGCGGAAGAACAAAGTTCTCGGTCTTCTTCAAAACATACACTACCTTTATGATTTCTTAATTATTATTTTTTATTAATTAAAATTTTGAATAAATTTTCGACTCCGTGCAATACAAAGTCCCATATTCAATAAAGATATTTTTATAGTTGCATTATTAATACTTTTATATAGATAAATAAATAAATCAATTGATTTACTATACTCTCAGATGCACCATGCTAAATGTAGGATGATGGAGAATAGAGAGAAAATAACTTGCTATCAACCACCCAAAATCCTATACTATCTATCATCACTCTACTCGCAACCATCGTTAAAGTTACATCTTCGGTGCCACCAATCCTACCATCAACCCACCTAGTGTTACAAGTGAACTAAGCTAGCTCGTAAATTGTTCGGCTCGACCCGTTTAGTTAAACAATCAAAGTTTGAGCCTTACTTTTAGTCTCTTTCATTAAATGAGTTGAGCTTGAGCCTAAAAATGTTCGGCTCAATTCATTTATAACTTAGATTTGTGAGTTTGGTTCATTCAAAATTTAGTTTAACTTATTCGTTTAGATATACGAGTCGAGCCTAAGCCTTATTCCAGACTTATTTATTAAACGATTTGAGCCTTACCTAGGAGGTATTCGGCTCAGCTTGATCATTCACAACCCTAAACCCACCTCTGGTCATTGCTAGTGTCGTCATTTCACTTCAAGAATATTTGGTGTCCTATGTTTCGGACATCACTTTTGAATGAAATATATATATAACAAATCCCACAAATCATTTTCAATTGATGATTATTTCTATTTTAATTAAGTATTATTTAGTTTTTGTTGATGATTATTCCACTTTCAATTAAGGATTATTTTAATTTCACTTGATGATTATTTATATTTCATAATGATATTATCACTTTTTTACTTTGCGATTATTTCAAATTTTAGTTATTAATTATTATTGTTCTCAACCAATGATTTTTTCTATTGCAACTAATGGTTATTGTATATTCACTTTGTGATAATTTCTATTGCAAGTGGTGATTATTTATAATTTAGCTAATATTTATTTAGTTTTCGCTTAGTAATAATATGAGTTTCAATTAGTGATGATACTTTCTATTTCAACCAATGACTATTGTCTTCTAACTTAGCAATTATTTTAGTTGCAAATTGTGATTGTTTCAATTATAGTTGATGATGATTTCAATTATGGTTGATGATCATTTCTATTTCACTTGATGATTATTGTTCTTATACTTAGTGATTATTTTAGTTTCAATTGATGATTATTTCCACTTTATAATTGTAAATTATATCTTTTCACTTGATGATTACTTCTGATGCATCATGTATTAAATGTTATTTATAATCTTTTTATAAGAAGATGATGAAATTATATAAAAATACATTCTTTAATGAAATTTTGGTCCGCCACAGAACCTACCAAGACTCTCTGGATGTCCTTACTCTCAAGTCCCAACCCAAATAAGGTAGGCTCTTTACTGACCATCTCCAAAGACCTGCACATGACCCTCTACTCATGGAAATGAGCATATGACCAAGCAAACAGGCACATCAGTACACTACACACTGAATAAGCCAAGTTGCTCCCTCAATGTAAACACACGTATGCCAATCTATCGTACATGGATATGAAATACAACATGCAGCATGATAAAGCCATATTTAAGGGTAAAAAAGCATAAGGACATGCTATCATGCATAAATCCAACAAAGTAGAATATATCATGCTTGGTTTCATATCCTCATCACATAAACACTCATACATGTAATAACAAGGAGAATCCAAGCAATTTCTAGGGTTTACTTCCAATTATTCAAATTCTTTAGGTTGCACCCTTTCCCTTAGCCACATATGACACAGGTCAATCATCTAACCGGTATACCACTCAATAATCCAATTAATCATTCAGGTCATTGCCAAATGTACAAGTCAACTTTTAACCATTTTGGTTAGTCATACCATTATTTCCATCCTCATCCAATTATTAACCTATCTATTTGGTCACCATTCATATTTATCATTCAATTACTTATCATCCATATTTTATTATCATTGAGTGATGGACTATGTACCACCCCATAGTTTTATATACCATGGAAGCCTATTTAATTAAGGGACATAAATTCCAAGCCGATGCCAATCACCAGAATAGACATAAGTCTAGATCGAAGCCAACCAATATGAATATAAGTCCAGGCCGAAGCCAACCATCTAGGTAACCATATCCTTTAGTATCGATACCCTTTAGTGCATCATCAATGTTTAGAGACGGTAAGGCACCAGGACC
This sequence comes from Tamarix austromongolica, assembly GCA_039764185.1. Classification (NCBI taxonomy): domain Eukaryota; kingdom Viridiplantae; phylum Streptophyta; class Magnoliopsida; order Caryophyllales; family Tamaricaceae; genus Tamarix; species Tamarix austromongolica. Next base: position 13,982 of record JBDNDU010000303.1, on the reverse strand, counting down.
TCTTAGGATCCCACCTGAAGGCACACTAACCCCCCGGTAGCTAATCGATGATCGGGTAACCTAGATCCATACTCAACTTGACTGTCTTTTGCTTTATGCAATTAGTATATTATTGATAAGGATGAGTGATCACACAAGGCCCATACAAAGTAAGCAAGGTGACTTCCCATGTTTATTCCATATCAACTCCTTTCTTTCCATTTTCCCAAGCATGTGGGTTTCCATTTATCCTTGTACCATATTACCCATATCCATCTTATCATTTTGTTCAAGCACATGTTGAGTTTCATTACTCTTTTCTCAATACCAACACTTATCATAAGTGAAATACCCATTTAACCTTTACATTACTTATAGAGCATATCATAAGTTATGATCCATTATAATCATTTCATTAAGCTAATAATACATGGTATAATCTATATTTTATCCCATTAATATTCATGGTATAATCCCAAACATAGCCTTAAAGCATAACCAAACCGAAAGGAAATAAATCATGTAAACCAGTCGAACCAGGCTATTGGTTTGGTCCAACCAGTCGATCGGTTTGGGTCGACCAGCTGATTGGTTTGGGTAAACTAGTTGATGGGTTTAAGCAAAGAGCAAGACCAAGGTCTCTATAAGCTCACCATTTGATGGTTGAGTCAACTAGTTAATTGTTCTAGAAATCAGTCGATTAGTTTAACCTAACCAGTCAATCGGTTTACCCTAACACAACATCTAACCATTAAATTTCACTCAGATTCTTACATATAAATCATCCTTAACCACATTAAGACATTTATCAACATATTCTAGCATATTTTAAACCATGTTAACATGAATTTCACAACATAGAATCATCATATTTCATTTTTATCCCTCTTTCATGCTTTTACTTGAATCATGTCATCTAACCATCCCAACCACTTATGCATGTTATATTCATTCATGATAATATGAAGAAATCAACTTAAGGTAACACATAACATGTAGGAATACTTACTAAACATTTTAGAAGTAAGAGTCACTTAATGTAGACAAAATTCCCTTTAAACCCAAAAATTCATACTATGGGAATTCTCAGCTTTTAAAACCTTAAAAACCACAATTTTACACCAAAGTCTTAGTAATTTTTCAAACTTAAAATAGGAGGAAAGATGAGCATACCACTTGAGGCAAAAATAGGGAAATGCTTAGTTGAACCACTTAACTTTTTTCCTAGAATCTAACTCCTCCTTACTTAACAATTGAAACAAGAGAGAGCTAGAGACAAGATTAGAAGAGTGTAAGAAAATTAATTAGCAAAGCTTGAAGTGTGGAAAGAAGAGAGTGACTACCAGACTTGGAGAATTCGGTGGCTGAAAGAAAAGGTGCATATATGGATGATTAGGACTGTTTATAGCCAACCTACAATTGACCTTTTGAATTCAAGTTAAGTGGATGGATTTTATCCGGCATTTGCTGACCTGTTATCCATAGCTCAAATGGTGTCTCTGGAGAAGGTCGGTCAATTAGGCTAGAATCAGCATACATGAATGAAGTAATGGAAGGTCGGCATGGAAGGAATCTTCCAGCTGCTCAAAGTTATACCTAAGATCGAAGCATTAATCTTAAAAACGTGTAGAGGGGATTGGAGGAAAAAGGCAATGCTGAGGTCATCTCTCCCCCTCAATTATCTCAATTCACCTCTAGATAGATTTGAGGCAATACTTCAGGTTGAATGGATCATGAAAATGATTATGAATCTCTTGGATAGGAATTGACATAGGTTGGTAAAGCTCCATTTTAGTATAATAGATTTTTCAGAAAATCAAGTTCGAAAAATATGACCAGCTTGATAAACTAATCGATGGTTTGGACCAACCAGTTAATTATTCTACAACTATTCGGTTAGTTTTCCCTAATCAATCGATTGGTTTAGTCAAGAAAACTCAATTTGTTGAAACAACAAACCAATTGATCGGTTCATGGAACCATCAACATGATTTCAAGCCAAAATTTGCCTCATACCAAATCATAACATTAAATCAAAATTAAGGGTCCAAAAATTAGCAAAATTTTCATGCATCCATTTACAAAAATATGGGGTATTATAAATATAATTAAAATAAAATGATAAAAAAGAAATACTTTTAAAAAAAATTTCCACATAAATATAAAGTGATACTTATTCATGATTAAAAAAAATTACTAATGACACTTAGGGTACGTTTGAGAAGTAGTAACTATTTGCTATTGTGGTCATTTATTTTACCTTAATGAAATAATAAACACACTAAAACGAATATAAATTTTGAAAAGTAGATGTTGGAGTTTGAAGCATATAATCAAACTTACCTATATTTATGACCAAAATTAAAGTGCTAAAATAACACTTATTTGTAACCAAAACAATATTAATTTGGCCTTTGTGCTGAAATAATTGCTAAAGAATTCAAAATTCACAAACTCATATGGGGAAAATGATTAGGTATAACAGTTGTACTGAGTCAAGTACAACCATAATTCTTTGTTTATTACAATTGTATTGTACACTTAATACATTTTTGTCATGCCTTTACAATTATAAAAATAACATAATTAATTATGGGTATTACACAAATATACTAAACGTACAATACAGATATACTAAATGTATAGCTGTAGTTGTATTTAACCCGTTACAGGTACTATACCTAATAGTTTTCCATAATACGAAGATAGTCTAAGACCACTCACAATGGCCTAAATCTCAAGCTCTCCAAAAAGAAATGATTCCCAAACAACACACAATGGTGAACACGTTAGCATCTCTATAATCAAGGTAGTTAGTACAAAAAAAATACTAAATAATATAATTACTCAAGAGACATAGCATGCTTCACATAAAGGACATGAGACATGGTATATTATATAAGATGATCTATATGATACAAACAATATATGATCACAATCACATTATAAGGATAAGACTTAAATGAATAGTCGTATTACGATTTTTACTTAAGTGATCTCACAATCCCATTAATTATTCTCTTTCAGAACATTAACCCCACTATTCTATTGTCGGGGGATTAAGATTTACCAAGGCATAAAGCACATGTCACCCACATTTATATTCCCCTAGACATGAAATCATATCATCTTAGGTAAGAAACTCCTATGGACCGCAAATTAGACACATAACTCTTAAATATGTATACCCCCTATAAGTCAAGGGATCAGACTCATATAGAGTAGATATTGAGACACTTTGGCATTGATTGAGCCTGACCACTAATAGTGGAAATTTTCAATCCAAACTTAAGCGTTCTTCCACTATAATTATTAAAGCTTTATTCAAGAATTAGGAGCAACAGTTAACACAAAATGTATGCACGTAACACTTATCATAGGTGCGTAGTTATTAACTTTGCTTATAATCCAATTCCACTCGAACTACCTTTTATAAATTGAGTTGCCACTTATCACTTTGTCATTAAGCTCACTTAGAATATGAATCCTCTTCAAACTTGTATTACTCCACTTTAATTATAATCATCTCAAGGTCAAGGAAGCACTTAACAATACCAATACTTAAAGAAAAGGCCAAACTACTCTTAAGAAACTCTAATCACTAAACATGCAATTACACATCCAATGACATTTATTAACTATATGAATTCACACCAAAACTTATATTAATACAATAAGGATTATACTAAGATCAATTAAATAAACCAATCCATATTTACATATATTAACCAAGGCCCTAAGAAAACCATAATCTAATTATTAAATTTTACTCATCCAACTTATGATTACGTTTAGGAGGACCTTAATATTATCTTGAAGCCAAAAAAGAACTAAGAAGATTATGATAAAGGCAAAAATACCAAAAAGTTCCTAGATAACCTTAATTCCCATTTATTACATACAATCACCAATTAAGCTCATTAACTTACTAAACTCAAGATGACACTTAAACATTTTATATTAAATATAATTGAATGATAAAATGGAAGGTAAACTCAGAATTAAGCACATAAAATAACAATTTTACCCTTAGGGTGTTCTATGCTCATTTTATGCCATTTTAATACCAAATGATACTTAAAAAAAGGACTTAAACACACTAAACTAGGCATATTCTACATAATTACTAATTCTGTAAAAATTTCAAGTTAATGTGAAATGAATAAAGTACTATTATTACCTAAACCAGCCATATTATACTTAAAGCTCATTTAACACATAAAATCCTAATTATGTATAATTAGAATACCATAATCTACATACTCATCACACATAATATAACATAACACATATATGACATGATAAATCATACGTGTTCTAACAATCTACATACTTAATACTTCCACGATTCAAAAAATGCATAGTAAACTAGATGTCCTGAAATTTCATTTGGCGCCTTAAACATGCAAATTTTTAATTACACTTCAAGTCCTACCCTGAGATAGAAAGAAAAATTTAGAACTTATTACTAGCATGATTTATAGCATAAATTAAATGTTTTTCATGTCCTTTCAGATAGAACAATTTACAAACTTATACATACATTTAACCATGATAAATCATGCTCATAAAAGATAATAAAACATAAGCACAAATCACATAAGTTCTACATCTGAAGAGAAAATTATATTACCTAATTAGCAAATCTTCAAGCAACTCTTAATTTAATCACTCCTTTTGCCCAATGAAAATAAGATTATGACTCCACATTTTACTAAACCTTAACTCCCAATAATTAAAGAAAACATTTAGGAGATAAGCTAAAGGAAATTAGTAGGCTAAATGAAGAAAAATAAGAGAAGAAAATAGGGGAGAAGAGAGAAAATGCTCATGTAAAATTTGTGTCAGAATATAAATGAAAATGAAATAAGGAGGATTATGGGGCTAGAAGGGCAAGCTCTTATCAAAATCAACATGGAGGAGGGAGTGAGATTGCTCACTAGACACTTGAATGAAGAGGACGGTTATGGTGAAGTGTGTTGGTGGTTGAGTGTAGAAAAAAATATATGATAAAGTTTTGATAATTGTACTTTCTAACCACACTTGTGGTTGAATAAAGATAACTAGGGTCCAACTCTGATTTGGTTTGGCTAGAGGATTAGTTAGGTTTCAATATATAATTAAGAGGTTGGTTATAATTAATTTTAGGTAATTAAATTGTAAAGAAAGTCCAATAACGGGTATTTATTGAAAAAATGGAAAATAGATCCCAAAACTTATGGCAAGGTGCAAAAAAATTTAGAAATCTAAATATAAAAAACATTTGATATCAAAACAATACTCGAAACCAAACGAATTAAATATAAAATAAATAAGTAAAATTATCTAATAACATAAATAGGTTTTTACGTGATTTAGAGAAATGAAGAAAAAAAAAGAAGAAGGAAAGGTTAAACAGGGAAAGAAATGAGTGAATAATTAAGTTCTGAATATTTTAGAATTATCAACAAGCCTAATCACATAAGTTAATTAGGGTTTAAAAAACAGGATATTACAATATTAATATAAATATTGATTTAAAAAATTAATTTCAAAAATTATTTGAATAGTAATTTTAATATTTGAAATTAATTTTGGGAAGATTTTTTTAAAAATAAATAAATTGGAAATCCAAACTTGAAATTCAAATAATAATAATAATAATAATAATAATAATAATAATAATTTTAATTATGAAACTAATATACTATTTTTTCTAAAAGAATGGTTATTAATATTATTTTATTTTCAAAAAGTAAGCTATTATTATTATTATTATTATAAAAATTAATATTATTATTGATTTTAAAAAATAATATTTTAATTAATTTGAAATTATGGGTATTTTGTTAGATTTAGAAATTCAAATAAATTGCAAATATAAAATTAATAGTATATATATTAAATTTTGTTTGTTAATTTAATTAATAAATGAAATAAATGGTTTTTAATTTCAAGAAAGATTTAGTTTAATTATGTTAATATTATATGATTTAGGAATTTGAATAAATAACAATTTTTAATTAAATTTAAAGTGAATTGAGATTAAAATCAAAATTTCTAAATAATTATAAACTTAGATAGTTGGTGGTATATTATTGATTAATTGAATTATATTTTAATTTTATATTGCTAATTATTGTTGTGGGGATAAATTGAAAGTTGAAATGGTGTTCAACTTATTATTTTAATATTATAAATAAGTGGAAAAATAATTGTGTTAGTATTTGTTTAAAATTACTTATCAAAAGTAATTATATATAATAAGTATTTATTTTAAAGAAAAAATAAACTAAAATATTTTTAAAATAAATAATTATCTAAGATAATATTTTTGATAAATATTTTCGAAGAGGAATTTAGTAATCAGCTATTGAGGATGGCAAACAAGACGGCAATCGGTAAAGCCACATCATGTGCTTATAATTCACGCTATTAGAAATTTGACCAACGGCCGTTATAACTTTTGACCTTTTGGCGCGCTACTGGAGAGCCTCTCCTGCCCGTCTTCTTGACCTGCTAATTTACCTTCAAAGCTCATGCTCCAGAAGCTGCCCGCTAGACTCTCACCCTATATGAGTCTAAAATTGCTGAAGATCTATTCGGATTCAGGGGACCTCTCTCGTGCCCGCCAGCTGTTCGATAAAATTCCTGAACCGAACATATACGCATGGACAATCTTGATTGGAGCTTATGCGAAGCGTGGTCTCCCCAATGAAGCAATCAAACTCTACTCCGAGTTGAAGAAGCAGAATCTGAAGCCTGATAAATTGTTGCTTCTGTCAATCGCTAAAGCGTGTGCAGCTTCTGCAGATCTTGTTCTGGCTAAAAGGATCCATGAGGATGCTATTAGGTTTGGATTTCATTCAGATATTATTATGGGGAATGCTTTAGTTGATATGTATGGAAAATGTAAATATCACGAGGGTGCTAAAAGGGTTTTTGATGAACTGCTTGTAAAGGATGTTGTTTCTTGGACATCACTGTTATCATGTTATGTTGGTTGTGAGCTTCCGAGGGAAGCCTTGCTAGCATTCCGGAAGATGGGATTGAATGGTTTGAGACCGAATCCTGTGACGGTTTCTTCGATTCTTCCTGCTTGCTCGGACTTGAAGGATTTGAATTCGGGTAAGCAGATTCATGGATATGTTGTGAGAAATTATATGTGGGATAATATGTTCGTTACTAGTGCCCTTTTAGATATGTACTCAAGTTGCACAAGTCTGAGACATGCTCAATTGATATTTCATAACTTGGTTGATCGAGATATCGTCTCTTGGAACGTGATGTTAACTGCTTTTTTCTCGCATGGAGATTGTGAGAAGGCTCTTGGTGTGTTTGATCAGATGAGAGTGGAGAGGGTCAAATTAAACTATGAGTCATGGAACGCTGTCATAGGTGGTTGTACGCAGAATGGACTTAACAGACAAGCTGTTGACTTACTTATTCAAATGCAGAAATATGGGTTCAAACCAAATCAAATCACAATTACAAGCATCTTGCCTGCTTGCACAAACTTAGAGAGCTTGAGAGAAGGTAAGGAGATCCACTGTCATATCTTTAGAAACTGGATGCTCGATGACATGCCAACCATTACAGCTTTGGTTTATCTGTATGCTAAATGTGGCGAGCTGGAACTCTCTCACAGAGTCTTCGCTATGATGCCTAAGAAGGACACTGTGGCTTGGAATACGATGATCATTGCAAACTCAATGCATGGAAGAGGAGAGGAAGCTGTACAGCTCTTTCAGAAGATGATAAGTTATTGTGTTAAACCTAATTCTGTTACCTTTTCTGGGGTTTTATCAGGTTGTAGCCACTCACGACTTGTCGATGAGGGTCTTGGCATATTTTATTCAATGCGGAAAGATCACTTTGTTGAACCTGATGTTGACCATTATTCATGCATGGTAGATGTACTTAGTCGTGCTGGCCGCCTAGATGAGGCCTATCAATTTATCCAGAAAATGCCTATGGAACCAACAGCTAGTGCCTGGGGAGCATTGCTTAGTGGTTGTAGAGTGTATAAGAATGTAGAGCTCGCAAAAGTTGCTGCAGATAATTTGTTCCAAATTGAGCCAGACAACCCTGGAAATTATGTTTTATTGTCCAATATTTTTGTCACTGCTAAGATGTGGAGTGAAGCATCTGATATCAGAAAGAGAATGAGAGACAAGGGAATTCTGAAAGAACCTGGTTGTAGTTGGATTCAGGTCAAAAACAGAGTTCATTATTTTGTTGTGGGTGACAAGAGAAATGAGCAGAGTGATAAGATATACAAGTTTTTGGATGAAGTTGGTGAGAAAATGAGATCAGCTGGATATTTACCTGATACGACTTTTGTTTTGCAAGATTTAGAGCAAGAAGAGAAATTGGAAGTTCTATGCAACCATAGTGAGAAGCTTGCTGTAGCATTTGGCATACTAAATTTATCTGGGGAGTCATCAATTCGGGTGTATAAGAATTTAAGAATTTGTGGAGACTGTCATACTGTAATCAAATTCATGGCCAAGCATGTTGGTATTCAGATTATTGTCCGAGACTCCTTGAGATTTCATCATTTCAAAGATGGACACTGCTCTTGCCAAGACTTTTGGTGATCCTGATGTTGATATATAATGATATAATACAAGAAATTTATTGCTAAAACATGTCGGGCATAACTAGTATATGAGCTAGATGATTTTGGTATATGACAAGCTAAACCATTATTCTATTGCAATGAATGGATGTTGCGCAGTTGCTTAGATTTTTCCAGTGTGGTATATACTGGTGTTGAGACTTCAAGCAGTCATAAATTTGTAAAGATGAACATATGGTTGTCCATTTCGACTTTAAACAGAGTTTGTCCTTTTGAAATAAGCTCTACTGCAGAAGCAAATCAAGCTGTTTTTCTGAGTCAGAATGGTGGAATTTGATGAACAGATAGCGAGAAATAACTCTTGCAGAAACAGTCTTCAGTAAGTCTTGATAATATACATGGATAACAAGAGTAGCAGTTCTTTCTCATAAAGATAAGCCTTCAGCTTATAGCCAAAAGAGAGAGTGAGAGAGAAAGGGAAACAATAATTGACAAATAAATTAAACTAAGCACATTCTATTGCTCAAGCTGGGCATACCAGACCCCTTGGATCTTAACATCTTTGGGAGCCTTAGACCCCAAATCAGTATCAGATGGCTGAAGGCTCTCAAAAACTCCAATCACTTCACCAGTCTCTGGCTTACTCTGAGTAACACTCAGAGTAATTTTCCCGGTCGAAGAAGCAACATTCTTATTGTTCTCCTTTGCAAGCTCTTCCTCATCACCTCTTCCACCAGCGGGCAATGCCACAGCATTATCGTAACCAGTTGAACCTCCTCTTCCCTTTGGGTCTAAGAATGATGAACCACGGTATGATGGAACCAAAAATTCACCACTGAAGCTATCTGGTTTGCCTGAAGCTATCAATTGTTTGATGGTGAAGAGAAATGGGACACGTTCACCACCAGGAAGTTGGACGGTAACAGCAGCATAGTCGATTCCATCTTTTTCCTCGAATTTGACAGCACCATCAGGTGTGACCTCGAAGGGCCCTTCAATCTCATCGAGAGTGTAAGTCAAACGAGTCATGAGTTTGGTGTCTTGGAAGTCTGGAGCTGCGTTCTTGGCTATACCTTCAGCTTTGACTGCGAATTTTGTGGGTTCAAGACAGAATTTCTTGGCTTGGTATTTGCCTGGTTTGAAGGCAAACGAGTCAACTCCACCTTCAATGGTTGGGCATTGGTTAGCTGTTCCGGTTCCTTTCACCTCGAGGTATGTTTTGCTTTGGATCTCGTCGTATGTCAATCTCTTTGGTGCTCCTTCAGCACTAGCACCCTGTAAAAATTGTTCAAAGATAGAGGTTATTTTTGTCTACCATATTATGCTGCACATTGCATGGCAATATTATCTTAGGGGTTGGCCGTATTATGTATGGTTATCTTAGTGCCAAGAATGTGTCATATTTATCATTCAACAGCTGCTGCAACCTAGGAAGTAATCCCGCCATTGGAGATCTGGGGAATCTGTTTTAAGTAGCCACACCTCTGCTAGCTATGGGCTAATGGCAGGGTGATCCCAATTGTCTCGTAGTCCCTGATATGCCTTATCTTCCTGCGACATAATATTTACTCAAGTTCTGAAAGTCCCAATTATCCTTTTATTACTCTTCTCATTTAACCAATACGAAATGACTTTACGTCATAATAGCAGTACACTTACTGGATGCCTGGATCCAGTCCTAGACATGAGTTCGTCAATAATACTCCTGTTCCAATTTTTACATGTCTTGATTGGTATAGTCAGTAAACTCTTTCTTTTTCTGTCAACCAAATAATGAGATCAAACCCTACTTGAGAATACAGGTGGTAAACGTCGCACCATCTCATGGTTCAGGATGGACGTAATCATGGTTAAGGAACCGGTGAAGCTAAAAACTTATCAAAATTCAGTTTAAGCTGATAGATTTGGCCGTTGATAATTTTATATTATATACAATAAAATATGAAGCATGGGAAAGACGGTATATTTTAGGGAAAGAGACTATGACTTCTGTGTTGTTAATTTATAATGTAGAAAATTACTGTGAATTGATAGCACACGTTACATAATAAGTCTTTGAATCATCTTTTCAAACTCCAAACGAACATGGATGATATGCAATTCGTGTTAAAAAAAAATTGCAGGTGTATAAACAGGCAAGGAAACATAAATAGAGTCCATACCGAGGCGACAAGAGCAGAAGTAGCAAGGGCAAAGCCAGCAATCTTGGTAGCGTCAACACATTTTTGAGCCACGTCCTTAAGATCAGATTGAAGTGAGCAAGAAATCTTAGCTGTACCAGCTTCCAATCCAAAGCTTTTGCTGAGGTTCTGAGAAAACCTCAATTGAACACTGTTTCTAGTTCCTAACTTTGCTGGTTGCATTAAGGTAGCAGCTGCCTGTAGTGAGGCTGCCATTTTCTTTCCTCTTTGTTTCTTCACTCACTCTTGTGTTCTAGAAGTAGAAGTGACACTAGGAGAGGAGGAAATGTTTTTGTGGGTGGGAAAGATATGAAAGAATGCTTTTCGGCTTTCGGGTTGGTTTTGCTTGGTGTATGAATAAGATAAGGGATAAGGGTGATCCGCGATTGGTTGATTTAAGTTATTATATCTCTTACTTCGTCGTGTCCCGCTTGTCAATTCTCAGATCGGATAAAGATTTCAATTGGTTTTGGGATAAAATGTAGTAGAAATTCGACCTGGTATTTCTCTAGGACGTCTGGCACAGGGGGTCCCTAGTTTTCAATTGGTTAGGGCAGCCGAAAGTTTAAGGCCGCGAGACTATTTTTTGTTTTGGTATTTTTCTTTTAGTAAATTATTATTTTGAGTAATCTTTTTTAATTAAAGGTAGGTATAATTTTTTTCTGGAGATATTGGGTCAATTTTAAATTTAATTTTTTATTATACTTTTTTTTACTATAATAAAATTTATTTTACTTTCCCATTTCATATTAACCTCAACAAATAAATTTATCTCTCTATAAAACTAATAATATTACATAATACTATCATAAAATTTAGTATTAATTTTAAAATTTAATGAACTCAACAAACATCATATTATATATAATATATAGTATTTTTAAAGACTGATTATAGTTTTTTTGATGGATTAATAGTATATTGTATATAATATCCTTGACAAGCCTAGTACTCAATATTTTTAAAAATATATATACATTGAGTATATTTAACAAACTTATAGTATAGAATATCTTAGCAAATCATGTAGTACATTGTATTTCTTAGGAACGTGTACAGTTTATTTAGCAAATTAAGTAGTATATAATATATAATATATTTGATTAACATGTAGTATATATTATTTTTAACAAATGTGTTCTATATTTTATATAGTATATATGATAAATTATCTTTAACAAATAACGCATATCACATAGTATCTTTAATAATGTACAATATATAGCATTTTGGCAAACAAATAATATAAATTATATAGCATATTTTGTCAAGCCAAAAAAAGACATAGTATTTAATATATTATAAGCGATGATGAGCATATTTCAATAATAGATTTGTTTGAGCTAACTAATTTATTATAAATTCATACAAGAAAAATTGAAGCAATTACACACACACAGATAGATATATATTGTGAGTAGGGTCAATGATATGGAAGATTACGAAAATATATATGATAAAACTAAGCTAATTAAGGTAAAAAATAATATAATAGATATATATATATATATATATATATATATATATATATATATATATATATATATATATATATATATTGTGAGTAGGATCAATGATATGGAAGATTACGAAAATATATATGATAAAACTAAGCTAATTAAGGTAAAAAATAATATAATAGATAAATTAAATTTCAAAAAATATCTAATTATACAAGAAAATATACATAACCTAAATAAAATAGAAATTATATAATGAACCTAAAACATTGTTAACTCCTTTTTCTTTTGCTTTCATTTGGTTAGGGGGTGAATTGTAGGGGCTATCTTACCACACTAGCGATATCTTTTCTTGTGAACAATTATTTGAATAAACTCTTAAATAGTTATTGAAGAAAGCTTCTCGTGTTTTAAAAAAAATGAAACTACATAATTAGATACCATCTAAAAATTGATAGTATTATTTTTACATGATCGAATAATGTATATTTATAGGTTTTTGTGTTGTCTATTTTTTTTTATTTTTTTTTATAATCTTATTACCTTTAACTTATTTTATGAGCAGATTCAATCCAATTTAGCTAAATATTAAAAAAATTATTAAATTAACCTAGACAATCTCACCTACCAATCATAATTATAAATAAATAATAAGAATAATAATATTAATCATAATAATTGATTATTAAGTTATTAGAATATTATAAATTATAGTTTAATTATGAATATTTATAATGATATTATTATTATTATTTGTTATTAATAAAAATATGTCATTATCATTATTAGGTATTGATAATAATAATAATAATAATACTATTATTATCCATAAATAATAATTAATCAGAAATTATAAATAATACTATTGATTAATTATTAAGTAATTAGAATATAGTGCCTTATACTTTTATTATTAATAGTTATAATATATGAGTATCAATCATTGATAATAAAATCTATTATTGTATTATTATGAAAATAATCTAATAATAATTAATCAATAATTGTAAAAGTTATAGTTGATTAATATATTAATTTTTAAGTAATTAGATTAATCATACTTTTAATGTTAAGGGTTATAACAATACATTTTTATTAGTTATTAACAATAATATTTTATTCATTATTATTAATTATCATTAATGATCATAATTTGTTATATTATTATTCTTAAGATAATATTTTAGTAATAATTAATTTATTAATAGTTATAAATAGAATTGTTGATTAAATAGTGATTATTATGTAATTAGAATATTGTTAATTACACATTTTTTTATTGATAGTTATACCAACATATTATTATTTGTTATTATTATAGTTTTTGATATTTTTATTATTGTTATTAGTCATTGATAAAAAAAAAATGTTATTGTTATTGTATTATTATAAAGATATTCTACTGATAATAATAATTTTCAATAAATAATATTAAGTTATATTGTTGATTAATGGTTTGATAATTAAGTAAGAATTATCATTACTTATACTTTATTATTATTATTATTATTATTATTATTTATATCAATATATTATTTTTAGTTATTAATAATATTATTTTGTTATTAGTATTGGTTAATGATAATTTTATTATTATTAAGATAATATAATAATAGTCATAATAATTGGTAGTTATAAATAGTATTGTTGATTAATGTTTTTTTTATTTATTTTTTTATGATGCAGATAGAATATTGTTACATATACTTTTATTTTTAATATTCATAATAATCTTTATTATTATTAATAATATTATTCTTGTTATTATTATTATTAGTTTTTGATAATTATATAATATTACTA
>JBDNDU010000302.1:0-21973 GCA_039764185.1 Tamarix austromongolica | reverse complement strand
TCCCTTCCTTACTTGACAAATTACCCTATTACACTACAGGTTGCATAATTACCAAATTACCCTTACCCGATTTATGTTACTAAGTTATCTCCTACACTTTTTAGACCACCATTCACCTTTCATAATTGTTAACCTTAACATATTTCCCTTTTTGGTTTGTTAGATTACCAAATTGTCCTTCTCATTTGTTATAATTACTAAATTGGCCTTGAGTTGGATAAATTACCAAATTACCCTCCTTCATTATCATGATTACTATTTTGCCCCTTTAGTTGGTTGAATAATTACCAATTTACCCTTTTGTTGGATAAATTACCAGATTGCCCTTCTCCTTTATCATAATTACCATTTTACCCCTCTCAATTATTGTAATTGCCATTTTGCCCTTTTCATTTATTATAAATCCCAAATTACCCTTATTAATAATTACAATTATTAATTTACCCTTATTCATAATTATAATCACCAATTTACCCTTCTCCATTCTTATAATTACTATATTACCCTTCTCCATTATTAAAATTACCATAATGCCCTTTTATTGGTTAATTTACCAAATTACCCTTCTCTATTATCATAATTATCCAATTAGCCCTTTTTAATCATAATTTAATTACCAATTTATCCATTGTCGTTATCATTATTACCAAGTTTTCCCTTACTCCCAATTGTGTGCCATAAATATCCTTTTAATTTACAAAATTACCCTTCTACCCCTTATTTCTAAATTATCATAATATCCTTTTACTTACAAAATTACCACAATACCCTTTTACTTATAAAATTACCATAACACCCCTTTTACTTTGCAAATTACTATTTTACCCTTTTACATCCAAAATTACCATCTTTATCTTTCCTTACAAAATTACCACTTTGCCCTTCTTTTCCAAATATTACCATAATGCCCCTTTTTCTTACAACTTACAATTTTATCCATTTACTTATAAAATTATCATTTCACCCCTTTCTTTTGAAATTACCAAAATACCCTTTTGCTTACAAAATCACCGTTTTACCCTTTTCTTTCAAAATTACCAAAATACCCCTATATTACAAAATTTCCAAAATACCCCTTTCACTTATAAAATTTCCACTTAACCCCTTTATTACACCACTTTTATGAATTTACCACCACTACATAAAATACTAATATTAGCACTTCATTCTTATCATTTAACTCCACTAACTTATCATTATTCAAGATAATAATCATTAGCAACTACATATATTAGATCACATACTTACATAGGCATATTACTAAAATACCCTTAGGCTCACAATAACATTATTCATGTATTAATGACATAATACATCATAGACAAGCATTAAACACTTCTATCAATAATCAAACTCCTTCCTTAAGTATCATACCTACACATGGCACAAAAGCTATCATACTTTTTTTTATCAATCAATATAAACAACCATCTATATATCATACTAGGCCCACAAAACATGTATAAAATCATACTAAAATCCCTAATTTGCTAGCATACGTTTTTTCATGCGTTTAAGTGAATTTTAATGATTACCTTAATCCTGCAAAAATCGAACCTTACCGGTATCCCAGTTAAAGGTTCAAGGCTTAATTAGCAACTCAACACCTAAATATAATATCAATAAGTATTATATTAGAAGTAGGAAATTAAAAAGGATAAAACTTTATAAAAATTTATTTAATAATAAAATACTTTAATTAACTATTAATATACCTCAAAGATTTAAATAAATTAATTCCCAAATCAATGTGGAGCTCACGCTGCATGAACAGCGTGAGCCACATGCAAACTAAGGGGGAGAAAAGGGTCGAAGGGGGTAAGGTAGAATGGAGGGGGAGATGGCTCGGTTTAGGGTCTTTAGGCTAGAAAAGGAGGTAGATGGGGGAGGATTGGAGGCAAGGGAAGGGTGCAGGAGTGAAGAGGGGGTGTAGGTGGAGGCTGGGGATGGGTTGTTGGCGGCCAAAGGTGGCGGAGACGGCGGTGGCAAGGTGGTGAAGTTGGCCGCCTGGCTGGGCTTGACTGAGAAGGAAAGAAAAGGGAAGGGAAAAATGGAGGGGTGAAGGGGCTGGTTTTGGGAAAAGAAGGTGTGGGGGTGGTAGAGGAGGTTGCAGGGGTATGGATTGGTGGTCTTGGTGGCGGCAGAGGTGGCCGGACAATGGAGAACGGGGCGGTTGCAGGTGGCTTGGCGATAAGGGAGAAAAGTGGGGAGAAAAGGAGAGGTAGAGAAGGGAGGAGTTGTAGGGGCTCGAGGGTGGCTTGGGTGGTCTCGTGGTGGTACAAGGCTGAGGTATAGGGTGGAAATGGGTGGCGGAGGGGCTTGGTGCGGCGGTTGGCGGCGACGTGCAAAAACCGGGGGAAAAATGGGAGGAGGAGAAAATGAGAGAAGGAGCTCAAGGAAGGAGAAGAGGGCTCAAAATTATGGGGAATGAAGGGCTGGTGAGGGTAAGAATAAGAAGAGGGAGAGGCAGGGAGAGTAGGTGGGCGATCTGGGTAGGTTGTAGGGTGGCAGGTGATGGTCGGGTGACAGGGAGAGGGAGGGGAAGAAGAGGAAAGAAGTCAGGTATGGATAGAGGGTGTAGGGGATAGTTTGGTTCCAAATAGGAAAGAAAAGGACGGGGGATAGAGGCAGGGGTGGTTTTGATGGCAGTTGCAGGTGGTGGTCGGGCGTGCGCAGGGTGTCAGGCATGGGCGGCGATGAAAAAGGAAGAAGAAGAAGAATAAAAAAGCTAGCCAGTCGAAGTGAAAGGAAAGAAGGCTGAAT
This sequence comes from Tamarix austromongolica, assembly GCA_039764185.1. Lineage (NCBI taxonomy): Eukaryota > Viridiplantae > Streptophyta > Magnoliopsida > Caryophyllales > Tamaricaceae > Tamarix > Tamarix austromongolica. The sequence goes on along the minus strand of JBDNDU010000302.1, from coordinate 19,210 downwards.
CAGCCCGGTCGGGGGAGGAGAAAGTCTGGGCTGCGATGCACGGGCTAGGAGAAGAAGGCAGAAGCGGGCCGCACGAGAGAGGGAGGAAGAGAGAGGGGAGATGGGCTAGTAGCCCAGTGCGCAGGGGAGGGGCTGAACACGCCGGTGCGGGTGGCCCAAGGGAGGGAAAAAAGGAAAAGAGAAGAAAGAAGAAAAAGGTAAAAGGGGAAAAGGGCAAAAAGGGGAAATGGAAAAATAGGAAAAATAAAATAAATTAATTTATAAAATCATAAAATGTAATATTATTGATGAATTATTTAATTTAATAATTTAATATATTAGTTTAAAAAGGATATAGTTAGTAAAATATTAGTTTGGAAAATTATTTAAATAAAAATAGCAAGATAAAATAACAAAATATTTACTTTTAATCTACTAATTATTCCTATCCAAATTTACATACTCAAAAGTCCATTAAATAATTAAACTATATAATTTTAAAAGCTAATTATTTTAAAATAACAGCTATTTATTAGATTATGGTTTTTTAATTTTGGGGGATTACACTGTTCCCCTTCCTTTCTCCCCACCCAACCGACCTTCTTTCTTTCTTTCTTTCTACTCCTTCTTCTCTCCTTCTTCCTTCTTGTTTACGTTGGCAGCTGCACGCGGCGTGCAACCACGACCTCTGCCACCTGCCCTTTACTGCTTACCATGTTGCTCCCTCCCTCATCCCTTTCCTTCCATTTTTAGACCAAACCCAACCCTACACCCCCAGCCACGTGTGCCTTCTTTTCCTTTCTTTCCCTTCCCTCTCCCTGCAATCCGACACCTCCTTCCACTTGCAACCTACCACCTAGTCGACCACGCCTACCTCCCCCTCTCCTTTTCTTCTTCTCTTATGCCTCATTTCTACCCTACTCAAGCCACACTCCTTCCCCTACCGACCCCCCATTCTCCCTTCTTCTCCTCTTCTTTCCTTCCCCTATTTTTACTCCACCACCCTCAATTATCTCTGCCACTACCCAACCAACTACCCGCACCACCTCCTGTTACCCCCTATTACTACCCTGCACCACTAAGTCCCCCCCCCACAAGCCCCCAACAGCCACCCTTCTTTCTCTTCTTTTTCTTTTTCCCTTCTCACCCTCCACCCTACACCACCACCGTCCGCTACTTCCATCACCTCTAAAGCCACCAATATACTCCCCAACACCTCCTCTACCACCCCACATCCTACCTTTGGTCGAAAATTCCCTAACAACCCCTCATTTCTCTCCTTCTTTTCCTTCTTTCTCCTCCTCCACCCAACTTTCGACCCACTTTTCCCAACCCGCAACCTCTGCCTTCACCGCCCTTAGATGTCGATACTGACCCCTGACCACCACCTACACCCCCACTCCACCTGCCCTCCTCCTAACCCCAAAACCTTACCCGAACAAGCCTCCCTCCATTTTTTCAACTCCCTCCATTTCTAGCCTAAATTTAACTAATTTCAAGGTATAAAAATAGTTGGTATTAATATATATTAATTAAGCTTTTGATATAAACATTATTTCTTTGATTTTCTACTTCTATTATGCTAATTTTTTATATTATTTTTAGGGATTAATTTTTACTAATCAAAGTTTGAATATTTTACCAAGGTACTAGTAAGGTTTGATTTTGGTGAAAAATAGTGTAACTATTAAACCCTACTTAAACATATAAATATAAGTATGCTAACACATTGGGGTTTTTCATATGTTTATATGCATAATATATATTGTTAGGTATAATGTTTTTAGTTTCATGTGTTGATTGATAAAAAAGAAAAGTATGTTAATTTATGTGTCATGTGTAGAAATAATGCTTAAAGAAGGTGTCTGGTCGTTAAAAATAATGTTAAGTTTATATGTATGATATGTTATACTAATGTGGTCATTTGTTGCATAAATATTATTATTATGGGCCTTAGGGGCATTGTAGTAATATTACTTGTGTAAGAGTGTAGCCTAAATAAGTGTGGCTGCTAATAAGTATTATGATAAATAATAATAGCTTGTGGAGTTAGATGATGGTTATAAAGCATGTATATTAATATTTTATGAAGTGAGGGTATTTTGGTAAAAGTGGTATAATAAGGTCAAAATGGTAAATTATAAGAGTAAATGGGGAAAAATAGTAAATGGATAGGTAAGAAGGTTATTTTAGTAATTTTATATGGAAAGGGGGTATTTTGGTAAATTTTGTAAAGTAAGGAGGTAAGATGATAATTTAATAGAGGAGAAGGGTATTTTGGTAATTTAACATAAATAAAAGGGGTATATTGGTAATTTGGTATAAAGAAAGGGTATTTTAGTAATTTTGAATAAAGTAGAAGGATAAAATGGTAATTTGGTGGAAAGGAATGGTATTTTGATAATTTAATAAACTAAAAGGATAAAATGGTTAGTTGGTTTAAAGGAATGGTACTTTGCTAATTTAATAAAGTGGAAGGGTAAAATGGTAATTTGGTGTAAAGGAATGGTGAAATACCCCAAAACCCTAATTTAAGAAATTATGGTCAAACAATGATTTATTAGGAAAATTAATTAAATAAATTATTTTATTAAAATAAGATGATGTAATTAAGATAAAATTAAGAGGAAAATAATAGCATGTAGAGCACGACATAAAATTGTACAAGGCATCCAAGGCAAGTAAAACACGTAACACATAGGCAGCCTTAGCTACGTCCTTATTATGTTTAGGTTGCAGAGCTATTTCCCACACTTGTTAGGCCACTAATCACCCTTAGTAATTATTACACTTAATATATTTCCCATTTGGTTGGTTAAATTACCACTTTGACCTTTTTCCTTTATTATAATTAATAACTTGCCTTTGAGTTGGTCAAATTATCAAATTTACCCTACTCAATATCCTAATTAACAAATTACTTTAGTTAGTTAAATTACCAAATTGCCCATCACACTTGTTGTATTTACCATTTTACCCTTCATTATTAAATTATCATTTTACCCTTCTCAATTATTATAATTACCAAGTTATTCCTTTCCAATTTCCACTTTTATCCCTTTTATTTACAAAATTACCATTTTTCCCTTTTGTTATAAAATTACCAATTTGTCCCTTTATTACAAAATTACCAAATTACCCTTCTATTACAAAATTACCAATTTACCCTTTTTTTTGATAAGTTTAGATAAAATAAAGGATACAAAAGATGCTGGCAGATCTATAGGCTAAGATTACAACACCATCTAGGATCCACCTCACCTATATATAACAAGATAACAATACCATATATGAAGCACCCATTTATAGCACCTACCTTCAAACCGTTTAAACACCCACCCCTAGCATAAACTGCGCAGGTCTGACAATACTAAAGGCAATATCATAAGTACTAAGACTGGTATTCTCCTTCCACCCCTTACTCCAGTAAGCAACCTTCCATTTGGCACTCTAGAATATCTTATTCCACAGTATCTCTTTTTCTTCAAATATTACTCTATTCCGAGCCTCCTAGATAGCGGATAAGATGGCATAGAAGCCAGCCCGCCAAAGCTTCTGCTTTAATGTTCTGCCTCTGACTCTCTTCCACTCTTCCCATACCTCCTTTATGCTTTTTGGCATACACCAGCTCCTTCCCCACCATGCATGCACCTCATACCAAACTCTGGACGTGATAGGGCAATGCAAGAAAACATGGTTCACCGTTTCAATATCTATATTGCAAAGCGGACACTTACTATCATCCTCTGCTAGGATAGATAACCTCAACAGCTTGTCTCTGGTCTTCATCTTTTCCTGAATCACAAACCATGCGCGCAACTCATCCCTCGGGGGAATAGCCTCTCTCCAACACTTTTCATTAGCTTGCATGATGCTGATAGAACCCCCATAAATTGAGCGAGCCATGATTTTTTGGAAAGATTGTACCGTATATCTCTGACTAGCTTCATGATGCCACAACAGAGTGTCTTCATTTTCATTGAGCTGACTAGTATCAAGTCTATCCAGCATCCTTTCAAGCTCCACCTCCTCCCATCTAAATAATCTCCGACGCCATGTTAAAGTCCAATTCCACCTTGCTCTGTCCCCGATGCTCATATCACCAATGTGCTTTTCTTGCTGGAGAGACAAAGAAAATAATCTAGGGAATTGAGACTTCATGTTATCTCCGCCAATCCATTTATCAAGCCAAAACCTGGTTCTCCGTCCATTTCCTACCTTGATGCTAACTCCCTCTTCTACAATCTGATACGCCATTTGGTTGTTGTATATACTGCTCACAATATTCTTCCACGAACCCGAGCCACCTCTCTGATTGCACTCCCTTAAAGAATCTCCAGCCTTGATATCATAAATAGAAGAAATCAACTTATGCCATAAAGTATTTCTGTCATCACTAAACCTCCACCACCACTTTGCCAGAAGAGCAATATTCTTGATTTCCAAATCTCCTGTACTTAGGCCTCCGAACTCCGTAGGTTTCTAGATATCCTGCCATTTAATAAGAGGTATCCCTTTTTTTGGTCCATCACCTCCCCAGAAGAACTCCCTCTGCAATATGTAGATCTTTTGCAACACTCTTTTTGGGGCTTTAAACAAGCTGAGATAGAAAACAGGAATTGTTGACATCACAGCCTTGATCAACACCAACCGGCCCACTCTGGATTTCATCTTTGCTTTCCACATCCCCAACTTTGTCTTTATTTTGTTGATCACCGACGTCCACATTCTCTCCTTTCGCGGATCATCACCTAGTGGCAGGCCTAGGTAGATAATAGGTAGCGTCCCCAACTTACATCCCAGAATATCTGCTAACCGTTGACTTTCATTATCATTAGTACCAAACGTCACCAGAGAAGATTTAGAGTAATTAATGTTTAATCCTGACATAACCGTAAAACAATCCAGCATGCGCCTCAAATCCACCACGTTTCTTTCGTTGACCTTACCAAACACCATGGTGTCATCCGCAAACTGGAGATGGGATAATGTCACCCCTCCCCTACCTATCTTTAAGCCTTCAAACACCCTATTTTCCATTCCTCTCATCATGATACGATTAAAGGCTTCAGTCACAATGATGAATAAAAATGGAGAGAGAGGATCACCTTGACGCAACCCTCTTTCCATTACAAAAGGTTTTGTAGGTGACCCATTGATCAGAATAGACATCTTCGGATATCTGATACACATCCCGATCCAGCTTCTGCATCTATCTCCAAAACCTAAAACCATCATCATTTGCTCCAAGAAGTCCCATATTATAGAGTCATATGCTTTCTGGAAATCTAACTTTAACATAAATCCTCTTTTCTTGGATCTCTTCATCCAAAAGACTGCCTCATTTTCCACTAAGATGCCATCAATAATCTGTCTTCCTTGTACGAAAGCAGTTTGAGTTTCCCCCACAATGGCATGCAGGACCCTTGACAACCTTGTCGCGAGCAGTTTCGCTACAATCTTGTATATACTCCCCACCACACTTATTGGTCGGAAATTACTAAAATCCTTGGCTCCCTCTTCTTTCGGGATCAAGGTCACCCATGTAGTTTTTAACACTTGCGGCATGGAACCTCTCTAAAAAAATCCCACCACCTGCTAACATATATCATCCCCCACTATATCCCACAACTTCTTAATAAACTTAAAATTATACCCATCATATCCCGGTGCCTTGGATGAATCACACTCCCATACAGCCTTCCTGATTTCTTCGTATGTTGGCATCACCTCCAATGCCAATCTCTATTCATCAAACAATTTGCTTAAGCCCTCGGGATTAATTTTGATAGTCGGGTAACTCAGATCTCTGTAAAGATTTTGAAAGAACTCTTCCGCCAGTCTTCGGATGCTATCTCTATCAGTAATCATCTGATTCCCCTTCCTGATCTCTCCAATAAAATTCTTCTTTCTTGTGATTGACGCCTTGACATGGAAGTATTTTGTATTGCGATCTTTTTCTTTAAGATTTCTCTCTCTTGCGTACTGAATCCATAACAACTCTTTCCTCTTGAGCCAAGACCAAAGCAGAGTAATGAGCGCTCCTTTTCTGGCCACTGCTACTTCATCCTCTCTATCACCATCTATTGCGTTATTTACCTCCTCTAGAGAAATTTTGATCTTTCGTATCTTATAGTTTATGTTGCCAAAGACCTCTTTATTCCACCTCTTAATTGGGAGCTTGAGGAGCTTAAGCTTTTGCTGAATAGGAATACAGCCGAGCTTAGCCCATTCCTCCTTTACTAACTTGGAAAAACCCCTATGGTTGAGCCATGCATCAATAGATCTGAAGGGTTTGGGACCCCAGTTAATCTCCTTGCATCTCACCTGGATGGGAAGATGATCGGATACTGAACACTTGATACAATTAGCCACCATTTGTGGGAAAGCTCTACACCATTCCCCCTCAACAAAAATCCTGTCAATCCTACTAGTTGCGTTCTTTCTATACCACGTAAACCACCTCCCAACCAGGTTCACCTCCACCAGCCCCATATGTGCAATCCAATTATTAAACTCCGTCTTACCCGGATTCATCCTACTCATACCTTTCCTCTCACTCGGGGCTCGAATTTCGTTGAAATCACCCATTATCAACATGGGATAGGGAACATCTTGCACCCACTCCCCTATCTCTTCCAACACCTCTTTTCGCTCCCGATGGTGATTATTATTGTACACCAGGACGATGGCACAATCAAGCTATTTGCTTTTTAAACACCCTGTGACGCCTAACCATCTCTGCTCCTTTTTCACACTCCTTGGTCTGAACACAGAATTTCTCCAACTCAGAATTAATCGTCCGCTCCCGTTCACTGCTGCCACATCACAGAACTCAACTTCATCCTCATTCCATACAGGCATCACCCACTTCTCGTCCAACTTGCTATGCTTCGACTCAACAATACCCACCACACCTGGTTTGATCTCTTGAATTAAGCCCTTAATAGCAGCCACCTTCCTGCCACTGCCTATACCTCTTATATTCCAACAAACAAAATTCATGTCCAAACTTTAAGTAACACCTTTGGGTGGACAATCATCCTTAGCACTTTTTCTGCGCCAACCGACGACTACGCCTTAAGCTATAGATCGCTTTTACACATTCTTCTTCGTTCTCTCCTGTTAAGCCCAATCTTTTCCCGATCTCCCATGTTTCAACAGATTCAATTATATCTTCCTTGTTATACTCGTTGCATTTTCCCATGCCTTCCTCTCCACCTTTACTATATGAGGTAGGCGGATTATCTATTTTTTGGCTTCGACTACTTTGTCCCTCCTCATAATTATACTCAAGAGCTGCCATTAAATTTGTGGATTGCTGCTTTAGCTCCTCTCCCCTCTTGTTTCGGTTTGCACATCCATCTAAGCCCTTCTCGAAACCAGGCGGGCAATTGGGCTCGAGCCAATTTTTTTCACCTTCATTTGCTCCTATTTCCGGGTCTGACCTTCGCTGCACCCTGCATTGGTTTATTAATTGCTCTTCCTCGACCAAACTGTATAGAGCACCTGTGAGTTTCGTGTCCCGTGATGGTTCGTTTGATTCTCCTTCCTCTGCCCGTGTCTCTTCAATATCCACTGTCCCTTCATTATTGTTTTTGCTGGGAAGCTGTACTTCTCCCTTGTCCTGTGGTATCACTTCACGCCCCGCCGCTTCGTTTCTATTTTTCTGGAATGTCGACCGTTGTTTACTCCAGCCTTCCTCTACCGCCACTTGACTTTGTCTCTTCCCGATGCTTCTATTTCTCGATTGGCACCTCACGCTGGTTCTTGATGTTCCACCTTCCACCTCCCTTTCGTGCCCGCCATTGCTGGGGCTGCTATGCTCCTTCCCTGCGATTCCCATCTTCCAACTGAAGATATCATGCTGATTGTTGTCACCCGCAGGCTTCCCCGGGTAGAAGAAGCAGGTTGTTTCTTTTATCGTAACCTCATATTCCACTTCATCAATCTGCAGTAGGACATCATCGAGGATGGGGCTAAACTCTTCGGTATCGATCAATACGCGGGCACACTCCATCTCCAGCCCTTTCTCAGTGTTTGAGTCCATGCACACCCAGACCCCCAAAAACTGACCATGCGGAGCATGTTTTCCCTTGACCATGCTATCGGCGGAATCCCATACATTTCGATCCATGTTCGCCTCACACTGCATGTGTCTTCATTTTTCTAGAACCGCAGCTCACGGAAGTGCATACTTAGCATGTCACCTTCATGATCCAGCGCTTCCTCAACATCTTCCACCGAATCCAACGTGAGGAGGAGCGTGTATTTGTTCATGCTTCTGATGCTTGACAAGCTTCTCCATATGGGTAGAATGGCTTCCTTTAGACTATCGAGCTCCCTTGCTCTACTCGTCACCCCGATCAGGCTTTTACCAAGACAACTAGCACTTTCCTCATTTCTTATTCCCATGATTCTTCTCTTGATTGATCCTTGCTTCTGCCTATCTCCTGGTAATAATTCTCGATCCTCCATTTTCCCACCTAAGAATTCTGCCCTATATCCATCTCTTCTGTTCTGGTTCTGTCCCGTGAGTACTTCCCTGTAAGATCTTCCATCTCGTCTAATGTTTGTCCATGGTCTTGCTTGTTTCACTTGGCCTATTCTAACCTCCACTTGCTTTCCTGATTTTGCTTGGGTAACTTGGTGTGCTCGATCCTCCATTTGTTTCCACTTCCCGCCTGTGCTTCTCCTTCTCGCTTCACTGAACCTTGCTCTCTCCACGAATAACTTTAGCCCATGCAGGAGCATGTAGTTCGTACTCCTAATAGCTCTTATGACCTCTTCTTCTTTTGCGAACCGCACAAAAGCAAAATGCAAGTTTGTGCTTTGCCTTTCTTTCCGACTAATATATATGCCTGTGATTGTTTCAAACCCTTCATAAATTTCCAGCAGATCTTTCCTTCTAACTTCCTTCCCCAGGTTATCAATAAACACAGTGTACTCTACTCTTTTGGTTTGGTGGCTTTGGTGGCTTGTGGTGGTGATGCGGTTGATACAGTAGTTTGTATTGGTGGCCATGGATGGGAAGATAATGAAGAGATTTTTGTTCGATCGGAGTGGTGCTAGCAAGGCCGTATATAACAGTATATTGGTGTACGTAAATGCCTCTTGAGCCTTGGTTTGGGCCTAATCCTGTTAGAAAGTTCTTACCAATTTGCCCTTTTGTTACAAAATTAGCAAATTACCCTTTTATTACAAAATAACCAAATTACCCTTTTATTACAAAATTACCAATTTATCCTTCTATTTACAAATTTACCATCTTACCCCTTATTACTCCATTTATATTAAATTGTTATTATTACTACATAAATTATGAATATTAACACCTTATCCACAACTCTTATAATTAATACAATACTTATTAGCACCCATATATATATTAGGCCATAATCTTGTACAAGATATATTAATAAAATACCCCTAAGGCTCACAAAACATTAATCACGCGTTAAGATCACAATGACATAATACAACATGATTAATACTTAACATTTCCATTAATAATGAATACCTACCTTAAACAATATCTCCAAACATAACATATAATCTATCATACTTCCGTTTCATCAATCAATACAAGAAACCATATATATAATATATTAAACAACATATATCAAGCATAATATACAATGAAAATTCCTAATGTGCTAGTATATGTTAATCCATGCGTTTAAGTGGGATTTAACAATTACCTTGATTCCCGCAAAAAACAAACCTTACCGGTATTCTGGTTAAAGGTTCAAGCTTTGATTATTAAAATCAATACCTAAACATAATATTAAAACTTGTTCTATTAGAAAAGAATAAAAATCAAAGTATAAGGCTTTATAACACTTAATTAATCCAATACTTAAATTAAAATATTATTATACCTTAAAATTTTTACCTAAATTAGCCAAGAAAAGCAGCAGCTCATGTTGCTCATGAGCTGCATACAAGAAAATGAGGAGAAGGGGGCTCAAAGGTGGTGAAAAGAGGAGAAATGGGTTATTTTTGAGTTAGTGGTTTGGGGCTAGGAAAGAGGGTGTTGGGGGAGGATTTAGGGCAAGGGAATGGTGTAGAAGTGGAGAGGGGGTGTAAATGGTGGTCGAGGATGGGTTGAAGGTGGCTAATGGCGGTTGTGGCGACGGCAGCGAGGTTGCGAAGGTGGTGGCTGAGGAGGGAGGTCGAGATGGGGGCTGGTGAGGAAGGAAAAGGGGAAGGGAAAATGAAGGCCTTTGGGTGGTGGTTTCAGCTAAATGAGGGTTGAGGGTGGTAGAGGGGGTTGCAGGGATTAATTTGGTGGCTCAGGTGGCGGCAGAAGTGGTAGGACGGTGACTGATCGGGGCGGTACAAGGTGATTGCCGAGAAGAGATGGAAAGGAGAGGAAAAGAAGAGAGGAGGAAGAAGAAGGCTGCGGGGTGGCTCGAGGGGTGCTATGATCGGTCCGGGATGAGATAGACGGTGGTAGGAGGTGGTGCAGGTGGTTGTTGAGGCAGCAGAAGTGGTGGAGCGGTGGCGACGAAGAAAAATAGGGAGGGTGAGGGAAGGAGGAGAAAGGGAGAGAAAGGGAAAGAGGCTCGGGCAAGGCTTATGGGGCTCAAAAATTGACAAAATGAGGCAGAGGAAGAAGAAGAAAAAGAAGAAGGAGAGAGAGGAGAGGATAGGGAGCTCGAGGGGTGAAGGTAGGGTGGTAGGGGAATGGCAGTGGTAGGGAGAGGGAGAAGGGATGGTGATGGCAGGGAGAGGGAGAGGGAGACAAGGAAGGTCGGACCGGGATGGTGCAGAGAAAACGACGTGAGGGAGAGAGGGGGATAGGGGGAAGTAATGGGGGAGAGGGAGTTGTAGGTGGATGGCTGGGATTCTTGCTGGGGATGGAGGAAGAAGAAAGAAAGAAGAAGAAGGAGAGTCAGGGGAGGGGGCTGGTGCGTGCGACAGGCGACCGAGAAAAGAAAGCAACATGCGGACCCACTCGAGGAAGAAAGAAAAGAAAAGAAAGGGGTGGCCGGCTCGCGCGAGAGAAAGAAGAAGGAGCCGGGTTGGGGAAAGGAAAAAGGAAAGGGGGGAGGCGGGGGAGAGACGGGCTAGGCCCATCGTGCAGGGGGTGAGGGAGAGGTAGGCCAGCCAACCTGCGGCCCAAAGAAGGAAAATGAAAAAGAAAGAAAAGGGAAAAAGAAGAAAAAGGAGAAGGGAAAAAAGGAAAAAAAAGGAAAAATAAAAGGAAAATGGGATTAAATAAAATAGTTTAATTTATAAAATAATAAAATATAATATTTTTGGGTAATAAATTTATTTAATAATTTAACTTAATATAATTAAAATATAAGGATTTAAAAAGGATAATCTTAGTGTAATAATGATTTGAAAAATTATTCTAATAAAAAGGGTATGATAAAATAATAAAATATTTATTTATAAAATATTTATTTTAATTTATTTAATATTTATACCCAATTTTATTTACTTTAAAATCCATAAAATAATTAAATTAAATTGATTTAAGGCTAATTTATCCCAAATAAAAGTTATTTATTAGATTATAAGCTTTTAAATTTTCGGGGGATTACACACCCTCAAAATTTACTACTGAAAAATTTTGTTTTATTAAAAGAATTAGCGGAAGAAAAATAACAAGACTTGTGAATTATGGGGATATTATAGCCACACTTAGTACCAGATCGGTTCACTCATACTGTTCCAGTACCAAGTGCTATGGCTAAAAGAATAAATTACCAATCGCTAGAAATCCAAACCATATTAAAAATTAGAGTAGCACAATAAACCATTACAAGAATAAAATTCACCAATGGTGGTTACAAGAACAAAGATTACATTTAAACCAAGTGTTAAAAAGGAAAATAGTAAAACCCTATCAAATTTCGGCTTTATGCTCTTTCTTGTTACCCACTTGAATAGCACCTGAAAAAGGACCTGCAAGGGACACTGTCCATTGAATAGGCAGGGCCCCCACAAATGGAACCTTTCAATACTATGGTACTAAGTAGCCCTTTAAAAACACACTTAAAAGTAGGTCCAAAATGTAACACATGATACATACATAATGAAAGTTACATATATGATATTCACCTCCATACATTCACATACTTAACAAGTCAATCAGATATTAATAGGTCAAAATGTACAATCAATACTTTTAGGGCCTTAAGCCATTAGTCCATCATTATTAAATTATCTCGAATTATATATATATATCCATGTGAGTACGGGAATCCCACTATTATAACCGATGGATCGGTCATATATAGGGTAGAATGCACCTGACTACTATTATAAGCTGGTGGATTGGTCACTTACAGGTGAGAACGCACCTGGCCACTATTATATGTGGTGGATCGGTCTGGCCCCGACTCACATAGTGTTCCACTATAAGTGATTAGTATTTTTTCATAATTTATTCACAACCAAATTAGATTTATTGAGCTCGAGATCCCCCACTATTATAGCTAGTGGACCGGAATACATATATACATCATCTAGGGCAACACGCTCTTGAGCCACTATTACATTCGGTGGGCTGATACTCATAATCATTGTCTAGGGCAACACACTCCTAGGCTACTATTATATCTAATGGATCGGTACTCATAATCAACTTCTAGGATAAAACACTTTTGGGCCACTATTATAATCAGTGGACCGATACTCATAATATAATTCAACTAGGCTCGACTCATTAATCTTTCACTTTAATGATTAGTATTTTTCCCTTTTAATCAGCACAATAGTTCCATTCATTTGCCTCAAATGGGAGATCAAGATCCTGGGACACAAAGGTACACTGGTCGCATTGGAACATACAAGCTACTCAGTATCCTTCAATCATCAACCTAGGGACGCAAAGGTACCCTGGTTGTATTGGTGCATAAAGCTACTTATTACCCTACCAACAAGGGCACCCAATCCATAAGTATTCATACCCCCTAAATAGGTTTGTAGAGCTAGATAGAGTAAGATGTAGGGCCCGGCTGGGGCATAAATGAAATACCCCAAAAATTCTAATTTTATTATTTATCATTAAATAAGATTTTATTTTGAAAATTAATTAAATAATTTACTTTTATTAAAATAAGAGGAAGTTAATTAGGGTAAACCAAAAGGAAATTTATAAGTGTGTTAAAAAGGAGGAATGTGGGTATTTTTTTTACGCTAATTAATGATTTTATTTGGAAATTAATTAAATAAATTAATTTGTTTAAATTAAGAAGGATAAAATGGTTTCAAATTAATATAAACTTTATAAATGATTTAATTAGAGAAAATTAGAGTGTTTTGCTAATTAAAATGGAATTCAAGTAAATTTCTTCAAAAATCCCTAAATTAACCTAAAAAGAGAATTTAATTATTATTTTAATATAATTATTTATTAAAAATCCAAAATTTACTTCAAATTATGCTAATTAATCCAACCACTAATTTCCCTCCTTTTTCTTATTTTTCCTTTTCTTTCTTTTCTTTCTCTTCTTTTTCCCCGGCCTGGGCTCCCTTCTCTCTCCCTTGCGGCCCAGCCCCGCACCCCTTCTTTCTTTTTTTCTTCCATCCGGTTCGACCCCTTCTTTTCCTTTCTTTTCTTTTCTCCTGGACCGCCGGTCCATCCTTCTTCTTCTTCCCCCCCCCCGCGTCGTCATCTTCCCTTCGCCGCCTGCAACATGAAATTTCCGCCGGAAATCTTAGCTTCAACGGCACACCACTCTCACAGGTCATTTCGCCCTTTTCTCCCTTATTTTCCTCCCTACAAACATGACCCTTCAATGAGCCTCTCTCCCCGCACGTAAACCTCCATTTTTTTCGACAGATCATGGCCTACAAATCGCAGACCATGTGCTGGCTAATCTCGCCAGACGACCTACCCTAACCCTAACCCCCTAACCTCCCTCGAAGCTTTGTTGTTTCCCGTTCCAATTTTCCTATAAATATCCCTAACCACCGCCTAAATTGGGTTGGAAAAACCTGGAACCCAGAGAAGCCCCGTCGCGCCGCCCCACCTTCAGCCGTAATTTCCTCTACCGTCAGCCACCCCTGCCGCCTATCCTTGCCCCCAAAATCTTCCCTGCACCTCCCTTTACACAACCAACCCCCTTAGCCTCCCTTCCTTGCGCCACACGTGCCGCCCTGGCTGTGCGAAAAATTCCTCCCCAAAACAGCCTTCCCACCCTCTACGCCACCTTCGCGCTGCCACCGCCGCTTGCAGCACCGCCACCATCCCCCAAAACGACTAGGGAACCCTGCCCTACCACCCTACAGCTCCCATTTCACCTAGTTTCCCCTTCCCTAGCCTCCACATCCATTTTCCCCCTCTCCTCCCTTCCTCCACCGCCGCCGCGCCGGCGCCGGCGCCACCACCTCCCAGCCAGGTTGCCCAACCCCCCGAACCCTAAATCTTAGATAATAAAAGTGACTAATGATTTAATACTATTAACCACTATTATTAGTGTTATTATGATTAATATTAATAATAATATTATTATTATTACTAATACTACCACCCTTATTATTATTATTACTAGGACTCAACCTTACCCTAAGAACCTTTAATTAATGGTGTTAATTAACTATAAGGCCTTGTTAAGCTATTACTATTATTATTACTATTATTATTATTATCATTATTATTATTATGATTATCATATGTGTTACTTTAACTATGACTAACATCTTTAGTATCTCTATTATTATTATTATTTTAGTAGTTTTACTAATACTAGCATTGTCACTATTAATATTATTATCATTATTATTATTAATATGGTTATGGTGGTTGTAGTTGCCATTATTATTATTATTATTATTATTATTAGTGTCATCAACAATATTATTATCGTTCTTATTATTATTGTCATTATTATTATTATTATTATTACTATCATTATATTACCACACTTATTACTTTAACTACCATTACCATCATTAATATCCTTATTATCAATATTACTTAATACTATTACTTTTAGTACTCTTATTATCATTATCTGCATTATTACTAGTATTATCATTATCACTGTTGTTATTATTATTATTATTATTATTATTATTATTATTATTATTATTCTTATTATAATAATAATTATTATTATCACTATTATTATTATTATTATTATGGTTGTGTTGTTGTTGTGTTATCATCATCATCATCATCATCATCATCATCATTATTATTATTATTATTATTATTGTCATTATCCTTATTGTTATTGTTATTATTATTATTATTATTATTATTATTATTATTATTATTATTATTATTATTACTATCGTTATTGCTATCACCATTATTTTCACTATCATCATCATCATCATCATCATTATTATTATTATTATTATTATGTTATTGTTCTAACCCTTAATATCGCGGTGTTATCCTTATTATTATTATTATTATTATTATTATTATTATTTCAGTATTATTATTGCTATTTGCACTATTATTGTCATTATTATCATCACCGATATTATTGTTGCTATTATTATTATTATCATTATTATTATTTTTACTATTATTACTACTATTATGATTATTATCAGATCATGGTTGTTCCTATCATTATCATCATCATCATTATTATCATTATTATTATTATTAGTAGTATTTTTACTATTATTATTGGTATTAATAATAATATCGTTATTAGTGATAATAAAACCCTTTACCTTAATAACTATGGATTTTACTAAGTCCTGTCTTGGTTAGTGGTCATTTGCTTGACCAGGATAGGGGTAAGATAGGAAATTATAATAATTCGGGTAGAGGGAGATTGACCCTTAGTATTTCTTCCTTATAGGTGAACCGGGTCAAACCCCAGGAGGTGTAGGAGCGTGCTCCAAGCCCGGCGCCGATTTAGGTAAGGACGTAACTAAGGCCACCTATGTGTATTGCATGTTTTACCTGTCTTGGATGCCTTGTGCGGTTGTATGCTATAATCTGTATGTTATCTCTGTTATTATGTAGCACAGCGTGGGACCGAGGTATGTTCTCGTGCTCTTGTCTGTATGTACTAATATGGCATGCTACAAACGAGGTATGTTCTCGTGCTCTTGTCTGTATGTACTAATATGGCATGCTACAAATATGATGTGATGTGAGGTGACCCCTACGACATGCATGCTAGGTTATTTGATGAGGTGTTGTGGAGTGGGGAATGGAAAGAGAAAAATAAGAAATTAAGATAACCAAGGGAAAGTAAGCTGGTTAATGTAGGTAAGGACGACCTAGGTAGTCTGTAGTTTGTGAAATGATGAGAAAAAGGAAATTAAATAAAATAGAAGAGTGGGAGAAAATAAGGTTGCATGGGAGAAATAGGGTTTGCATGGGAATGATAGGGTTTGGCATGGTGGAAATGATAGGGTTTGCATGGGGAGGTTAAGGTCCGCATGGGGGCGAACCTTACTTGTGAAAAGTTACCTTAGGATGTGGGGAAAGTAATGGAAGGTCTGTTTGGGAGTCTGGAGGCTCGAGGTGAAAAATAGTACGTAGGGTCATATAAGGGTACTTAGGGTTTGGGAAGGAAACCCTAATTGGAGAAGGTGGAAAAAAAAAGAAAAATAATAAGAATAATCGAGGAGGAGCGAAGTATGAGGGGGAGTTGAGTCTGAGGATCACAATATGTGGGGCATTAAAATAGTATGAGTAGACCTCGGGGTATAAGGTGGTGGGCCCTGTCCTATACGCCTAGAGGTTGGGTTTCCAATGCGGGAAATGTGTTAAGTCTGATAATTACAAAGGGTGTTTAGTGGCCTAATATAAGCGCGAGAGATAGCTTAGTAACCTAAACCGAGTAAGGATATAGCTAAGGCTGAATGTGTGACATGTGTCCTATGTGCCGTAGATGTTCTATATGATTTATGTGTCGTGGTCTTAAATGCCATTATCTTAACTATTTCATGTGTGGCGTGGCTTGGAATCGATTCGTGTGCATGTGCCCTCATTAGTATGTGATAGTACGAGTATGTCATCGGTTTTGATGTGATGTGCTGAGGCCCTCTAGCCATGCATGACATGGGTGATATTCTTTTGAATAAGACATATTAAAACACTAACTATTTACAGAGAAAGATATTGAGCTGAACCCAGACTAGTTCACCGGCTATAATAGTGGCAGGGTATCTTACCCTCGCGACCGTTCCACCGGCTATAATAGTGGCAGGGCATGTACTGTAATACCCCAAAAATCCTAATTATGGAATTATGGCAAAATAATAAGTTATTAGAGAAAAATTAATAAAATAGGTGAATTTATTAAATAAAGAGGAAATTTATTGAGGAAAAATAAGGAGAAAATAATAAATAAGTTATTTAGAAAATTTTGGACATTTTACTAATTAAAATGGAAGTTAAGGACAATTTATCCAAAATAGCCTAACTAATTTAAAAATGGATTTAATTATTAAAATTAATTATAATTATTATTAAAATTAAATATCTAAATTAATTATATAAATAAATGAAGAACAAATATCCCCAACCATTTTATCATTTTCCATTTTCCTTTTTCCTTTTTCTCCTTTCTTTTTCTTTCTTCCTCCTTTATTTTTTTCTTCTTCTTCTTCCCTCGGTTTGGGCCAGCCCGTCGGCCCAAATCTCCTTTCTCCCCCCGTCTCGCGCGCCAGGCCTGCCAGCCTTCGTCGCCCGTTGCCCAGCCGGCCGAACCGCCCCCTCTCTCCTTTCTTTCTTTTCTCTGGACCGACCGGTCCACCCCGCCCTGTCTTCTTCCCCGACCTGCACCCCGACCTGCAAATCGACCTGCAACACGATCTTCGCCGGCAGCCACCAGCGCCGACCGTCCTCCCCTACCTCCCTTTCATTTTCTTTCCTCTTTTCGACCCCAACAGCCCCTGCAGCTCCCTCCCCACGTGCTCATCTTCTTTCCTCTTTCTCCCCTTCCCGACCTAACCTGCCATGGCAGGACCTGCACCACCTGCCACCGACCGGCCACCTGCACACCTGCCCCGCACGCCTCTTTCTTCCCTTGTCGTCTTCCACCTCCCAATTGCCTATAAATACCCTCTTTCGGCAGCCATAATCAGCCCTTCCTTCGATTTTGCCCCGAAACCCTGCCTCGTCGCCGCCCCATCAGACGCGTCGACCGCCGCCCTCCCCCAACACTACCGATCGAACGCCGCCCAGAACCCCACCTTGCACCACCCTCCACCTAACCAAACCCTCCTCAGCCCTCGATTCGCCTTGCACGAGCCACCCCAGGCCGTGCAAAATTGCCACCCCGAGCAGCCCCTTCTAGCCCGTCGCCGCCTTGCGCCACCTTCTGCCGCCTCCTCCACCGCTACCAGCCATCCTGCCACCTCCCAAAATAACCGGCAGGTCCTCCCCTACCTGCCCATACCATCCTTACCCCCTACCTCCTTCTCCACCAGCCTCCACCATCTCCCACCACCTTCTTCCACCTTCGGCCGCCGCGTCCACCACCACGTGCCGCCTCCTTTCTCACGCCGACACCCTCATTCCACTCCCCTCTCCCTGCTGTCTCCTCCCCCACACTTAACTTTCCTTTCCTTTCCCCCCATCTAACCACCACCTCCATCTTTCCCCCTCTTCTCCTCCTCCACTGCCGCTGCCGTCGCCGCCACGCGCTGCCGCCGTCGCCGCCACCAACCCTAGGTGGTTCTCCACCCATCCAAACCCTAACCCTTTTTTTTATAAGCTGCTACTATTTTCTACTAATATTAATACTAATATACTTATTATTATTATTATTATTATTATTATTATTATCATTATTATTATTACTTTTATTATCATTATTACCATTATTATTGTCTTTATTATTAATGTTCTTATTTTCTTACTAATACTAACATCCCTTTTAAACCCTAACCTATATTATACTTAACTTTGGTCTTATTTTTATAATTATTAGTATTAACATTTTTATTATTATTATTATTTTTATTATCCTTACTATGGTTATTATTATTATTGCTTAACCTTACTTGGTTGTACTATTGTTATTATTATTATTATTATTATTATTATTATTATTATTATTATTATTATTATTATTATTATTATTATTTTTACTATTATTAGTATTATTATTATTACTATTATTATTATTGTTATTGTTATTATTATTATACTTAACACATTTGTCACCATTGTTAATAATAATACTACCTTGTCTTACCCATGTTACTTAACTCAAGCTAGTAAATATCATTTGGTTGTTAACTAAGAAGAGTACTTGAACCTTATTACCATACCATTTAACATTAA
>JBDNDU010000300.1:7500-21995 GCA_039764185.1 Tamarix austromongolica | reverse complement strand
ACCCTGAGCTTCAAGTTTATACCAGGAAGAAGTTTCGCAAATGTACTGATGTTCTAGTTATTACTCAAGTAGAGGTTCAATCCAATTTACCGAGTGAAGGTCCTACAAATCCTTCCTTTACTGTTGATATAACTAATTTGTCCACTTCTAACCTTATCCTTCTAATTGCATTAAGAAAAGGTACCCGAACATCCACAAAACACCCTATTGCAAACTACTTGTCATACAAAAAATTATCTCATACTCATAGAGCTTTTGTGTCAAAGATCACTAATATATTTGTGCTAAGAAATGTACAAGAAGCATTAGATGATCCAAATTGGTTTATAGTTGATTGTTGGATGTGAATGGATTTTCAAAGTGAAGTGCAAAGCTGATGGAATGTGGAGAGATACAAAGCGAGACTCATAGCAAAAGAATTTACTCAAACTCATGGTATAGACTAACACGAGACCTTTTCCCCTGTAGCAAATATGAACTCTATCAAAATTCTTCTCTCTCGCAGTCAATTACAACTGGCCACTTCATCAATTTGATATAAAAAATGCTTTCCTAAATGGAGATTTAGATGAAGAGGTTTACATGGACCTGCCACCTGGATTTGAAGAAATTCTTGGAAAAGGCATGGTTTGCAGGTTGAGAAAATCCCTATATGGGCTAAAACAATCACCAAGAGCTTGGTTTGAGAGGTTTGGAAATGTAGTAAGGAAACACGACTTCTCATAAAGTCAAGCGGACCACACTTTGTTCTTTAACCATTCCATTTAAGGGAAAATAGCTATCTTGATAGTATATGTAAATGATATTATCATGACTGGGGATGACCTGTCTGAAATCCATATGCTGAAAAGAAAGCTGGAGGTTGAATTTGAACTCAAGGACCTTGGGAAGTTTAAATATTTCCTTGGGATGGAATTTGCAAGATCAAAGGAGGGAATCTTCATCAACCAACGCAAATACATTCTTGATTTACTCAAAGAGACGAGGATGATACTCTAAAGCTGCAGAAACTCCAATAAACCCAAATGTTAAACTAAAAGTAGCAGCAACTAATGAGGCGGTGGATCGAGAACGCTATCAGAAACTAGTTGGGAGATTAATTTATCTTTCACACACAAGACCTGATATAGCCTTTGCAGTGATACTGTAAGTTAGTTTATGCATTCACCTGGACCTACTCATTTTGAAGTTGTGTTTAGAATTTTAAGATATCTTAAAAGAACTCCAGGAAAAGGACTCTTGTTCAAAAATGGGGGTTATGCTCAAATTGAAGCCTACACAGATGCAGACTGGGCGGGTGATATAAATGATAGAAAGTCTACTTCGGGGTACAGCACTTTTGTAGGAGGAAATTTGGTCACTCGGAGAAGGAAAAAAACAAATGTTGTGGCAAGGAGTAGTGCAAAAGTAGAATTTCGTGCCGTTGCCCATGGTTTTTGCAAGGTGTTATGGGTTAAAAGACTTCTAAATGAACTAAAGGTTCATACACCTGTACCTGTTAAAGTCTACTGTGATAACAAATCAGCCATTTCAATAGCTCATAATCCAGTACTACATGATAGAACAAAACATGTAGAAGTGGACAAACACTTCATCAAGGAGAAGATAAACAGTGGAGTGATATGCATGACTTACATACCCACTACCAGTCAAATAGCAGATATACTCACCAAAGTACTTCCTAAGGCGCAATATGATAAGTTAGTCAGCAAGCTTGCCATGAGTGATATATTCATGCCAGCTTGAGAGGGAGTGTTGAAAGATTGACTACCGGTGTAGTTTAATTATAATATTTGACTTTGAGTTATCATAGAGAGATGAGGGCTATATCATGAGACTTAGTCCACTTTAATTATAATATTTGACTTTGAGTTATTATAGGGAGATGAGGGCTATATCATAGGTCTTAGTCCACTTTATTAATTGGAATATTAAATCCTGATTTTTTAGGAATTAGTTAGTATATTTTCTCTTCCTATAATTTCAGAAGTCTTGTCTATCTATGAGACTATACATATGTATATCCTGATGCACAAAAAAATATCTAAGGTGAATAAAGAAAAAGGAGAGTCTCGATTTTTTAACTCTGTTTTTACCTTCAAATAAATAATAAACAACTGCCAATGCAAAATAGCTCCTTGTTATTCCAGAAAACAAATAATAAACAGAGGTACGCAGCATATTGTCCATAATAAACAGTTCCCAGCAAATACTCCACCAAATAAACAAATAAAGACTTGTCCATAATAAACAACATAAAGCTGGGAACTGTTCTTATTGCAGCATTTTCAAGCTTTTATCAACTCAATAAGTCTTAGATTTTTTATTTTTTATTTTTTTCCTTTCATGTATTTCCACCTTTATCACTCCATAAGAACAATTTCACCAACCAGAGGTAAGCAGCGGAGCAGAAAACAACTAACACTTTTATCACTCCTAGAGAGAATACATCATAACACAACTAACAAAGAAAACATAACTCACTGAACAAACCGAAAACAGAAACAACAGAGCAGAAAACAAAAATCCTCAAATCACAGGACGATTTATAACCAAGCACAGACAGATTGGGCTGATAATTAGATATAAGATAAAATATAAGCTAAAGATACAATGTAAATGAACCTCAATCATGACCTAGCTATAGATGAGAATGCAAGAGCAAGATCCATGATTGACAACACGAAGGAGACACCAGTGACGAGTTGAGGAATAGGAAGGTGGGAAGACCGATGGTAATGAGTGGTGATGACAAGGAGGTGGCAAGGAAGAAGCGGTGTGAGGAGAGGGTAACTACTGACTCGGTGAAACTTGAGAGATTGAGAGACAAAGCGGATAGTTGAAAGACGGAAAGAAGTGTAACCTTATGAAACATATTGATGGTAATTTAAACGAAAGGTGGAGATGTACTTTTATATTAGGTAAATGGAGATGGGTACAGATATAGAGGCATGTAAAGATTTAGAGACCCCTTATCCGTATCAGTACCCAAATCCAGATTATATATATATTCTTTCATATCCATACTAATATTTATCCATAAATGTTTACACATCTATTGGTTATAACCCATAAAATTTCGAGTGAAATCCATCTAATTGTCATTCCTAAACTAGGAAGAATAAGGTTGTATGAAGCAATAGTGTGTTATTGCCATTGCAAAATGGAGAGTCAAAGGCCGACAACTATTGTGGCCAAGCAAAGGACTGACTTTGAAGCTATTGGTTGCACAACCAATGGAGTTCGAAGTTGCTGGCTATGCAGCCAATGAAGTTTGAAGCTCTTGGCTACATGACCAGCAGAGTTCGAAGCTTTTGGCTGTGCCACCGCTGCTTAGGATAGAGGGGATCAAGATTGATTGTAACCGGTGCTAGACTAGGTTGGGAATTTAGGGTCTTATTTTTTATATATACACTCATAGGAAGCCCACAAAGACGAATACAAAATACTATATAAATGGTCACAATTACAATAAATATGTTATAACACCGAGGGGAAAAATAAATTCAAACATGGAACCTCTGATATCCCAGTCTATAAATAAGCTGAGCTAAGCCAAGCTAAGCTGAACACCCCTGGGCTCGGACTCGACTCATTTATAAGGCTTGGATTTGACTTATTTAACTAAATGAACTGCCAAGTTCACAAGCCTAAGCTATAAATGAGCCAAAATAAACTTTGTCGGGCTCGGGCTTGTCTAATGTAATAAATAGGTCTAAAAGTAAGGCTCAAGCACAGCTCATTTATCTAAACAAACAAACTAAACCGAGATTCTCTTTTACATTCCTACTAGGGACTAATTTTTAACCACGACATCAAACCTCACTAATGGAGTTTGTTGAGTAATCTGTGAGAAGAATGAAATTAGTTCATTACTCAAACAGGGATTAGTGGCTAAAAATTAGTAAGGTTTGATGTCGTGGTTAAAAAGTAGTCCCTGGTAGGAATGTAAAAGAGAAGCTTGGTTTGGTTTGAGTAATGAACCAATTTAGAAGATAGAAAAAATCAACATAACCTTTGAAACAACAGCGTGCATCAGCAATCAGCATATGCTGCTTCAAGTATTGTAAATCTCAATTCGATACAGCTCATAGAAGTAAACCCAGCAATAAAATCAAGGAGTCTAGCACAAATTTCACCAAGCAAGTTTCAACAAAAACAGAAGCAAAGAAAGGCAGGATCCCTACATACAACACAGAATAGTAGTAAATGAACTAACAGCTCAGTGGCTCTCATGTCAATGACACGAACTAAGCAGCATCCCAACATATCAGAAAGTTGTTTTGAGACAAGTTGCTACTTAGTTATATTAATAGCAAAAGAATATTTACGAGACAAGGTTACACATAGTAATATTAGTAGCAAAAGATAATTTGTTCAATGAAAGATGCAACAACAAATGGGACTGCGAAGACACGTTATACTCAGGAACTAACACAAAGGCAAGCTAACTTCAAGGGGTGAAGTCTATTCTTATGGGATATTAGACTGTTAGTATAGAGTTACTTGATCATTTACGACTTAATAGATCATCTTGAAGCCAATCAGGATAAACTGTACATTCTGCCACTGTCTACTGGGTAAATATTAGTATCTTAAATAGCCACTATAGTTTATGGAAATCTAAACAACAAGAATGCATGACTTTCAATAAATTCGGGATCGAATATCAAAATTTATGCCCATCCAACACCTGAACCATAAACCAATCCACTGAGTGTACCTAATTTTATATGAGCTTATGATTAGTAAACAAAAGGAAGGGATCAATCCGTCAGAGCTGGAGCAAGAAAAAAGGTTCTGGTTTCATTAAGGCATTTAATCGAACAGGAAACATGCAACATACGGCGCCCAAAACCACCAAGTCCATAAAACTAAAACAACACAATCAAATTAGCATAAAGTTGATTCCAAAAGGTTAAACCAAATGAAATCAATATTTTCTATTCATCCATTCGATAAGAAAAAAGACATATTTGAATGCATATTACACTGATTAAAACTCCAACCATTAGTTTCTCTTCTCAATTCACTCATTAGACAGCGGTGAATCATCAAGCGTGACAGGCATAATAATTAACTGGCTAAATTGGGTCAAATTTTTTAACAAACTACGCCTATAACATATTACTGAGCGTTGTAGTATCAAGAACCCATTAAGCAGTGCCAGAGCTAGAATTTTAAGTCCATGGTGTCCCCATATAAAATAGCACTTTCAACCCATAACAATACAATTAAATATCATTCCTGATACGCAATATTGGCTAATATTTATCGGATTTTAGATCGATAGTTTTAGAATTTTATGTATTTATCAGCGATATATCAAGTTAACTTTTGATATTTGTCGATATTTTACTTATTGAGAAAAAAATCAGCGATATATAAAATATCATTTGTAACACCCCGATACCGCAACAACTCGAACTTAACCACAATCGCAACCGTGGTTTTATTGCTTGCCCATAACAACAACAACAATACTCATAATCAATATTAGCAATTTATACACAAGTGTATCAACGGTCATCTGCAATTAACCAAATGATGAATTTGACATGATGATACAGTTTTATAACAAATAATTAGCTAAGAAATTGTCCAATTAATCAATCAATGAACAAAAGAATTGGTAAATTAGGGTATTCAATTGACAACCCATATCCAAAACTGAGTTTCTTTTTAATTTCCAATAATAAGTATCTACTAGAGAAAATACATCCATTATCAGTGTTAAATTAAGTTAATTAGCAAAAGGAATTGAGATATTACTTGAGGGAGTGAGGTCTTACTGGATCGGTAGTGGAATTCCATCGACTTCTAACAGTGATCAGTGACGAGTAACGATGCAACATTGACAACAAGCAGAGCAATGATGGAGAAGTAGTGGAGGACTGAAGGAGCAGAGAGCTCACGGAAAGCAAAGGGAGGTCAAGGAAGAGAAAGAAGGACCAAAAGGGGGGAAACTAACAGCTATTTAAAGAGATTAAAATGAAGTGTTTCAATTCACCATTCTTCCATCTATTTCACAATATAAGTCCCTTTTTTTCAATGGAGCTATATGGAAAACATTTCATTACTAAATGGGGGAAGAAAAAAAAAAAAGGAACCAAACTATCAATAAAATCCAGTTACTATGCTTAGTACAGTAGACATGGAAAACTTTGTATAGATCTCAAGCTCAACATAGCTAGATGCAGCAAGATCTAGCATTGGCAAGGCTAGGTGTGAGAGAAGCTCACGCAGCATAGGGCTTGGTTGTTGCCCATATACACAAAATATCCTTGCTATCACACTTTGTTTATTAATGGAGTTGGGAATTGAATCAGGTTGAGATTACATTCTATCAAGACAAAGATATCAAAGATTTAGGGTGAGCTTGGAGCATGATTTATTGTCCCTCCTCCTTGTGCACAACAGGACTTAGGCCCTATTTTCTTTATTTTTTAGTGCTAATCTTAGGAATGGCAACAGGACAAGTACGAATTGAGTACCCCTAACCATTACTCATTAAGAAATATCCATACCTAAACAGATATTCATTTGCATCATCCGTATCCGGCAGATAATTCTTACTCACCAGATAATCCATCATCCGAAGGATAAATCCATTACCCAATGGGTTTTCCGAGACCCGTTTACCCAAAAAATTATCTAATCACCCATTTACACATCTGTTTACCCGACAATTCTTACAATTGATTAATAAATAGCTACTAATATATCTAATAAATTCAAGGTTATGCCTCTATTTATAAGAACATAAATAAAGTAAGAAACCCTAACTATGCGCCAATACATAAGGACATAACCCTTCATAATTCACAATAATTAAAAACAGAGCTGTTGATGAGGAACGGAAGTAGCTGTAATCAGATTTATTATGATTTAATCTATAAAAATCTGCAGTCAGTGTGATTAATAGTTTTTTCTTTGAGGTTCGCAGCCTTTTTGCCCCTCCTGTTATTAAGTTGTTTTGATAGATAAGAGGTATAAATATCCAATGTGCGTATCAGAATTATCTTTGGCCTTATTTCTTTTAGGTACTAGCTCCGGGCCAAAGAAAATCTAAAACCAAGCATCGTGCTCCCAACATAAAATTCCACCAAATTATCCTTTAATTGATAACCACCAACAACAATATGGCTTCTAAATCCAAATCACCGTCCACAAAACCCAAACACATAACTCCATCACCGACCTCCACCATTGAATCAGCCCTATAAATCTTCCAATTCACCATCTCACTGAGCAATAACAAATTCAATTATACAAAAGCAAGAACTGTGATTCAGTGAATAAAGTAAAAAACAAACGAAAGAAAGAAAATAGAAGCAAAAATGGAGCTTACCGAGAAGATCTGACCACCAGGCAGTAGCTTGTGTCAACGACGACAAGAAGCCAACTGTACGACGACGACGATGATGAGACGACGGATACGAAGAGGCGACTGCAACGACGGACTGAGACTGACTGATTGACTGCGAGAACGCGACGGAAGAGAGGGACGACGGAGTCCGGTCAGGGACGCTGGGACGGGATTTTGGCCCTTGATTTCAAGAGTAGAACCGTCAATGAAGTTAAATTTTTTACGGTTTTTGTTGATTTCTGTTTTTAACTTTATTAAGTGTATTATTAGATTATTTGATTGAAAGGTAAAAATGTATTTTTATAACATATAAATAAAAATGGGTATGAATATGAATATAAATGTGGGTATAGATTTAGAAATATAGTATTTATGTTTGTATCTAAACCTATCAGATTTTCTACCTTTTCCATATTTATATCATTATTTATTTATCTTTATCTGATAATATATTTAATAAATAAAATTCATCTAATTTTTATCTCTATTTAACTTGGCATGATTAATGTTAATGAGAATAAAAATTATTTATTCATAATAATTATATTAATAACTATAATAATGATTAATTATAAGAATTATATTCATAATTGGTAGTAGTAATTTATTGTTAGATTGGTGCATGTTGGGGAATCATGGTCCTACCCCCCATTAATTGAACGTTTTCATACTATTGATTGTGGCTGCCATACTTGATGTGTTTTTTGAGCTCGTGTGATGGTGTAAATACAATTGTTAGTAGTGATTTTGCATTTAGATTGTTGTGTGCTTGTGTTTGGTTTGGATTACATTCTTTCAATTTAAGTGTTTGGAGAATAGTCATCCTGATACTCTATACTTAGTGCAACTTGTCCATATATCTGTAATACCCTGAAATTTTATTTAACTTAATCCCGCATTATTAATGTCCTAATTTGATCCTAATTTCAAAAAAAAATTATTTAAGCATTAGCCTAATTTTTTAATCCCAAAATTTTAACCGAATCTGAAACCTTAACTTATATAAATAGTAATTTGTAGACCAAAATCGAAACCCGCTAAAATTTTTACTAATCCTAATTACTTTTGGCTAATTTAAAACCACCTAAACTAATCCCTTCAACCCTTTTCTCTTTTCCTTTTTCTTTCTCCTTTTCGTTTCTTTCTTCTCCTTTACACCGTGAAATAAAGCCGCAATATTTAAAAAATGTTGCAAGTTGCACCCTCTCCACTTGCACCATCACCTCTTGCAAACATCCATCACCCTACTTCTTTTCTTCTTTTTCTCCTTCTCCTTCTACTTCCCTATCCTTACCCAACCTACACACCCCATGCACACACCTTACCACTTCTTCTTCCTCCTCTTATCCTTATGCAACCTACACACCCAACTATTACTATCACCTGCCATTGTTCCTAACACTCAACCATCTTTTCCCCTACACCACCCTATACCATTGATCGCGCATCTCCCCTCCTCTACCTTTCCCCAATTCACTCCTCACACGCACACATGTCCACACACTACACACTCTCTTTTCTCCCTCTTTGTTTTGCCCACACTTTGCAATTTTGTATCCAAAACTGCCACACAAGCTACTCTTTCCTTTCTTCTTCTTCCCTTCTTCTTTTCTTCTTCCCGTGCGGTCATGCCATGTTTTGCATGACCGAACTACCATCTCCTCCACCATGTACCACCACAGCCACCACTTGCTACCCTTTGGCCGGTAGACTGACCACCAAGGTCACCACAACTTTCCCCAACACCATCGTTGGGCATCACCACTGACCACCACCTCTTTTTTCTTCTTCTTCTCCTCATCTGTTGCATTTTTACAAAGTGCACAGCCTGCACACGGCTGTGCAGTACTAAAATTTCCTATTGCACTCTCGTGCAACCCAACACTGACCGCCTGTGCACCCTCACACACCCACTCACGCCCCAAACACACACCCTTGAGCATATATTCATCTTGTAACCTATTTGCCCAATAATCAAGCACGACCGTGCCACTTTGTACCGCCTAGCCGTGCGGGATCTTTTCTCTCGGCTTGGGTGTACACCGCCTATAGCACAGTCGTGCAGCCTCTTATTTTTTTGCCGTTCTCCCATATTTTCACCCCCAAACCATGTCCAAATACTACCAAATTTTTACCATAGCTCCACCACACATTATACTACACATCCATATATCCTAAGCTTCCATTTGACTACGGTTATTTCTATTTTTACCCTCTTTACCTTAATTTCTCCTTTGGTTAAACTATTCAAGCCTAACCATGAATTTTGTTGTTTTTCGTAGGTGGTATTCCAATAGCTTCAGAGGAGGAAGTCTAGAATTTACATTCTTAGAGCCTGGTGTCCTATTTGGTAAGGATACTATTTGATGCTTAGGATTTTTGTGTTATTTTCTTATATGGTTATGTGTGTTTTTCATGATATTATTGATATATGATGAAAATTTTGTTGATCATGATAGTTTGTGATGATATGAATATTATGTTGAAAGGAAATGAGAATGAGTAAGAGGTACCATTATGATTTTGTTGTGATAATGTCATATTTGTGAAAATATATCTTATGGTATAAAATATGGGCTAAATAAGTTTTGATAAGTGGACATAAAAAATTTCATGAGGTATGTTGATAATTTGTGGACTTGGAAAATAATGTGTGGAAGGATACAATAATTTATAAAATAAGGGTTATTGGGTTCTTAAGGGTATTTTGGTATTTTATGTGTTAGGAGGATTTAAATATGATAATGATATCATGAGAAATTCTTGAAAGTATTATTGTTGTTTTAGGGTCCTTAGATGAATTAATGGTGAATTTGGGGTATAATATCTTATAATGATAATATTATTACTCCATATGTAAAATCTAGATGTTAATCAGATTCTGAATACATTACTAATGATTAGCCCTATAAGGTTATTTATTGGAAGTGATAACCATATGAATTTCATGGAAAGTATTATGGCTAATCTGTGGAATTAGGGTTTTGAAGATTCTAAGAGTAAGACCTTAGAATAAGATTATTAAGGTATGTGTATGACATGGGAACTAGACCGTATATTTTGGGTATGATAATAATGATGAGATTCGAAGATGATATAATATAAGTTATGTGGAATAATCACTATGAGAGAATGAATGCTAAAGGTTGTGTAATTAGGGTTTAAAAGGATGTGAGAAATTTGACATGTATCACGTATGTATCTGTTTTAATGTGTTTGATGCTTGAGAATCAATATTGAATAAGATACTAATCACTTAAAGTGAAAGAGCACGTGAGTAGGACCAAGGTGATATATATATATGTATGCATGTATTTATTCCCATTCCATCGGAGAAAATAGTGGCTCGGGAGCATTCCGCTTCAAGAAGATAATGTTTTTAATCTCCATTCCACTAGAAAGAATAGTGGATTGGGAGAGTTTACCCTAAGAAGGTGCTTTAGTCCATTCCACCAGATTAAGAATAGTGGAGTCCTTACTCATCATGAAATAAAAATATATCAGAATAACTACTGGAAAAGATACTAATGATTTAAAGTGAAAGAGTACGTGAGTCAGGACCAAGGTGTTGTCTTTATATGTATGTCTCGTTCCACCAAGGAGAATAGTGCCTTGGGATCATTTTACCTCAATAAGGTGATGTTTTTATATCTGTTCCACCGGATGATAATAGTGGCCTAGGTATGTTGTCCCTGAAAAGGTATTTCAGACCGTTCCACCAGTTTAAGAATATTAAGGTTCCTACACTCAACGTACATAAAAGAATGAAAATGGATTATAATTAATAAAGAGATGTGGATCATTATCTGCCTTTTGAGATGTTTTCAATTATCTGTTTGTATGCTCATTGTCTGTTGTGAAAGCATGTGCTAATTATATCCCTATTCGATAGTATTGTTCCCTTACTCAGTACGTAGCATATTGACCACCTGTTTTATGAGTGCTGTCCATTCCCACGAGTAGGAGACCCTAACTTTTATATATAGGTCTCAGAAGATCAACTATATGATTATGCTGCCTATAATGCCTTATGTGGGGATGAGTGACTTCATCTATATTAGGGTCTAGGTGAAGAGTATTTGTTATCAGGTAGATGTATTTAACATGATACTTTTTTGGACTCTTAATCCACGGTATCCCCTTCTTTTGTATTTTGTGTATTATAGCTCAAAGTTAAACTCCAAACTTATTATTGTATTATAAATGTTTCTTTCTTTTCTAATTTCCTTACATTCCTTTAGCCTTGTGATTGATGTAAAGATGGTTGAATAAGTCAGACTTATGTCAATCACGACAGTAACCCCTAATATTTTACTTATTTACTTCCACCATAAAAATAAAATTTTTTAGTAGTAAAAATCGGGGTGTTACAATATATTTCTTTAATAATTTTAACATTTTATTTTTTTTATTTGATTAATCAATTTCTATATCTATCGATGAAGTTTCTATCATATGTGGCTTATATTTACTCTAAAATAGTATTTGCTTTTGAATGACCTAATTGTGTTTATCATGTCATGTTTATTTTTCCATCCATATTATTCCTATGTTACTTCAATAAGCTTGGATTTTTTTAGCTGTTAACAAGAAAAAAAAAAGTGTAACTCAAACCTTCAACTTTCAATTCATTTTATGTATTAGCTTGATGTCTTAGTCAACTCAATTTCAATCATTATGTATATAATATCTCATCCTAAAATCCTTCAACACGCGTTTAATATTATGTTTATATAAAATAAATTAGTTTTGGTTTTGAATAGAGCTTGAAATTATAATAAAGATGTGAATTTCAAATGTATCGATCAACTGGTACACTCAGAGATTGATACTTTTATTCTCAACAAACTAGTCGATTAGTTTGCTCAAACCGATCAACTAGTTACCCTACAATTTTTGATCATTTTTTTATTTTGATTTGAATATCTTTCCAATGATTATAAAAACTTCTAATTAGAATAAATTTGTGTTAATAAGCATATTTTGGTACTTTGAGATTATTTATTAGCTAAATTTCCTCAAAAAATACTTTTCACCTTCTCTCTTCTCCCTCACTTTTCTCTCTCTTTTGGCATCTTGGATAGATATTTGAATTCTTGCACCTATTCCCTAACTTACCAACCTTATGGCATGCTTCTCTGTGACTACACTCCACCTCCCTCATACCATCATGCCTTCTCTTACCCCTTGGTTGCCCACATTCAACCATACCAGTCGTGTCTCTCTCCTTCTTGTGGATTTTGACTAGATCTCTCTTCTATGCACTCCATCCCTAATTCATTTTCACTTCTTACCTATTGTTATTGCTCTTTTATTCCTTTCCTTGGTGAAGTTTGCTAAGTGCTTAGTATTCTCTATTTTTCTTCCCTTTTCCTCTCTGCTCAAAAAATAGAGGTTTTCTCTTGTTTCCTTCTCTCCTTGCTTGAGTTATTGTCTTTCTTTTTATCTTCTAGTCTTGGTTTTAGTTCTTCCTTATTTCTCTTAACTAAAGAAGGATTAAGGTTTTGAGAAAGGTTGAAGATTCTAGCTTCATTGTCCTCAGAATTTTGTTTACTTCTTCTTCTTCTTCTTCTTCTTCTTCTTCTTCTTCTTCTTCTTCTTCTTCTTCTTCTTCTTCTTCTTCTTCTTCTTCTTCTTCTTCTTCTTCTTCTTCTTCTTATTATTATTATTATTATTATTATTATTATTATTATTATTATTATTATTATTATTATTATTATTATTATTATTATTATTATTATTATTATTATTATTATTATTATTATTATTATTATTATTATTTCTTTTCTATTAAGTTTTGAAAAGGAGTTTTAATGGTTTTGATTTTTTATTCTCTTAGGAATTGAGGTACTACTAGATAGACATCAAGTTAGGAGTTTTGTACTAGAATAATTGCTTAAAGGTAAGGCATTCTTATCTTAATTATGAATGAGGTTTTTATTACATATTGTGGTTCCATGTTCTTAGTGTGTTTCTATATTGAGCATGGATTGATTGTATTCTAGAATTTGAACATATGGTAGAGTTTCTTCTTGCAATTTAAGCATTGTTTGTTTTTTTTAATTTTATGCATAAATTAGTAGTTTGAGTATGATTCTATTTAAATGCCAACATCTCTATCTATCCATGTGATTCTACATGTGCAGTATGTATCTTTATGTGTTTTATGAATGGTCATAGGGACTGATTGACTAGTCCGATTGTATTATAAAATTAGGGTTTTAAGAATTATAATGATGCTATTTAGGACCTTGAACTGGTTACATTTGTTGTCATCTCTAAACACCAAATTTGTGGCGTTTATATATTGTGATGTGTTTGGTGTTGTCAATTAGAAACAACCAATTTAGATAATAATAGAATTAAGTTAAGATGTGTTTAGTGTTATCACTTAGAAATACCCAATTTAGATAATAATGTAACATCCCCATTTTTTACTACTGAAAAATATTGTTTTGAAAATCTTGCAAAAGAGAAAAAACTACTAAAGCCTTAGAAAAAATAGGGTGTTACCGCACAATTTGCACCAAATATAAAATAGGCGTTAGCCACCCGTCCCATGTTAGATACAAGAATAAGAAACCAAACTAATCAAAACTAAAGTAGTGTGTGCCAAAAACCCATTATATAAGTATCAAGGAAAGGTTTTTAAGTGTAGGACCTCGACGGTTCGTGAATATTCAAATACATGAGGGAAATTAGGCCAAAGTACAGAATTTCAATTACAAAAACAAAAGTAAGGCGTAGCCCTAAACTCTGGTCCATCAAGGACTACACAAAAGTCTTCAAATGTCCGTGCTCTTGGAACCCACTCCTAACACGAGGTAAGCCTACTACTGACCATCTCCAAAACCCTGCATTTGGCCCTCTACTAGTGAGAATGAGCAACTGAACAAGTAAACAGGCACATCAATACACTTCATATTGAATAAGCCAAGTTACCTCCTCAATGGGAGCACACAAAATTCCAGCATAATATGGAGATCATACTAGAAATCCTCCAAAACCTAATTTTAAGAATTATAGCTAATTAAGGATTTTTTTAAAAAATTTATTACATAAATTATTTTTTATTAAAATAAAAGGAAATTAATTAGGGCTATTCAAGAAGAAAATAATAAATATT
>JBDNDU010000300.1:0-2500 GCA_039764185.1 Tamarix austromongolica | reverse complement strand
GAAATGGTCGAAGAGAACCAGTTTGGTACTAAGTGTGGTGGTAATATCTCCATAATTCATAGGTTTTGAATTCTAAATTCTCCCACTTTAAAAAAAAATTAGTGAATTTTGGGGTGTTACAATACTAACATATCTCATGCCTATACGTATATACATGCTCTATCATAGTAATATGATGCATCAAAAACTCATACCACACACGACTCATCATGCTTATCAACATAACACAACATCATAGATAACAACATCCAATCTACTCAGTAGACTATCTAGTTATTATTAAGACTTCTATAATCCATGCACATAGTTTCACAATGAGTCCATTCTTCCAATTTACATAATCCATTAGGTCATTTATGTATAAGTTATTATCTCTTTCACTGTTTTTTTACTTTTATTTTTCTCTTTAGCCCACAATCTTTTTCGAAATTCTTATCGATTTATGGAATGTGCACTACCCCATGGTCTCATATATTACAGAAGTCCATTCAAACCAAAGGATATAAAGTTAATGTTGAAGCCAAGTAACCTCCAATGGACATAAGTTTGAGTTGAAGAAAAAAACCTCCTAGGTAACTAGCCCCTTTATTATCAATACCCCTTAGTACATCATTAGTTTCTAAAGTAGGTAAGGCAGTGGTATCTACTAGGATCTCGTCCAAAGGTACCAATAAATGCCTGAAGGCAGACTAACCCTCGATAGCTAATTGAGGATCAGGTAATCAAACTTACACACAACTTGATCATCTTTTGCTTTAAGTGATTAGTATGTTAATTTCAAGGTTATGTGATCATGCAAGGCCCATAAAATATTCAAACAAGGCATCCACATACTTATTCCATCTTAACCATTTCCATTTCCCCAACCATGTAGTGGGATTCCCATTAATAATCAATATTAATCACTCCATTAGGTAATTTATTTAGGCCAATAATCTAGATTAACTTACCCCTTTAAAGTTATAAAATAATTATTCGGGTATTCCCACTAAGGCCTTCACAAACATCTATTGAGTATGCTAAGAATTGTCGATCAATGTCAATAGATGTATTTCAATCATTAAATAATCATATAATAACATTAGGCATAGCCTCAAAGCATATCCAAGCCAATAGATTAAAATTGCACAATCTGGCCAAACAAGTCCATTGATTTGGCCTAACTCATTAATCGGTTTCACTAACTAGTCAATCAGTTTGGGCCAACCAACCAATCAATTTGGCTCAGCCAAACCTAGGGTTCCCTCGATTTGGTTAATTAGTTTGGCCAAACCATTCTATCAACTCTACCAAACCAGTCAATAAGTTTAAGTAGAGAGTAACCAAGGTCACCACAGGCCTACCTGTCGATCTATTTGGTCCAACCAATCGACTATTCTAAGGACCAGTCATTTGATTTGACCTAACTAGTAGATCGATTGCCCTCAAATAGCATAGGATAGACATTTTTCATGAAAACATCCTACCACATCTAAACCAAAACATATCATAGCATCATGCCAGTACTTTATCACCTCAAAAACTGAAATATGCTTCACAATTAATCAAGTTGACTCTATTTCCCTATAATTATGCCTTTTCCTTATGATTTAAAAAATAATTCATCATACATCAATTTGAAGTCAAACTCTAATGCAAACTTATAAAACTAGCACTTTAAAGAATACACCACATCATATGCTTACTCAAACCACATTTCATAAGTAAGAATGACTAACTTGATGTTAGAAAAAATTTTCCGCAAATGGAAAAACTCAACCTCAAAGATTTTTCAACTTCCAAATATTTAAAATAGAAAGTTAAAGCTTCAAAAATTAATGAATAATTTCACAAATTAAAGTTCAAATTAGAAAGAAATGGGCTTACCAAACCTAAGGGAAAAACATAAGGAAATTATGTTGAGAGAGAGACTCAACTTCCTCCTAAATCTACCCCTCCCTTGCTTAAAGATAAGTAAGAAGAAGCTAGAAAGAAGATTAGAAGAGTGGAGAGAAATCAAAATTAAGCTCAAAGTGGGGAGGAAAGAACACAAGTGATAGAGAGTTGGAATATCTTAGAGGTTGAAAGAAAAGTGAGTATAAGGAGTGATTAGGGTTGTTTATGGTCAACAAATTGGTTCAAGAATGATTAGCGTTATGCATAAATTGAAAACCCTAATTTCTACTATTCAACATTGAGCTAAACAAGCATATTTTATCAAATATATTTTTACTTCCCTTCTAGAGCTAAAATGGTAATTTCTAAAAAATGTAGGTCAAATTTGCCCAGAAAATATCAAATACAATGGAGGTAATAGAAGATCACCATAGGAAGGAACCTCTGAGCTGAGTAGAGACAGTTTGGGAATCAAAGTATCGATTCCAAAAGTGTTTAGAGGAGAGAGGGTGAAGAAGATAAAGTTGAGGATATCCTCTCCCTCAATTTTCTAAATCGAACCCTCGAATTAGTTCGTAGTAGCAGCTAGGGTTGAATGAATGATAAGAAGGGTTAAGAATCTCTA
>JBDNDU010000299.1:0-21996 GCA_039764185.1 Tamarix austromongolica | reverse complement strand
CGATTGGTTAGGTTAACCGATTGAATAGTTGGTTTGCAAATCTTAAAGTCTTGGCCTTAGATTAAACCCATCGACCGGTATGGCCAAACCGATCGATTGGTTCTTATAAAATTTATTTGGTATGGTTGATCGATTGACTAAATGTCCATCACTGGGATGTTGGTAGTGTCCTAACCAATTGACTAGTCCACGAAACCAGTCAACTGGTCTCGACCAGTTTGGCTTTTCTCACAAGTTTTTCTTCCAAAATGTAATGTTTGAGTTTCGACTCAGTAGGTTGGTAATTGTGAAATTATTTATATTAATGAAGTCAAATAATGGCTTTAAGGTAATAAAAAAATCATTCAATGCTTGACCTTAGTATAACCTTTAGCCTTCTTTTTGAACATAACACAAATAGATCATCAAATGACTAAAATAAACTCTCCTTAGGATTAGTACTGGATTAAAATGATGTATGATACCAGGAGTTAGTCTGCCTTCAAGCGGGATCCTAGTTAATCCCTGGATCCTCGTAGATGTAATACGCCAAAACCCTATTTTAGGGTTTAAAAATAAAATAAGAATTATTAGATAAGGTTTAATTATATATGAAATTTCTAATAAAATAATAATACTATAATAATTATAATTATGTCCATAAAAAAAGAAAAATGATATAGGGATCTAATTAGTGGAGGCTATAATTATTTTCTAAACTAAAATAAATTATAATTAAATCATAGTAATAATTTCTAATTAATAAAAAATTATTTCTAAAATTAAAAATCCCAAACCACCCTACCAACCCAAATTTTTCCTTTTTCGTTTTTCGTTTTTCTTTTTCTTTTTCTTTCTCCTTTTTTTTCTTCCTTTCCCCTCCCTTGGCTGACAAGTCCATGCCTAGCTCGGATGTGCACCCCACTCCCCCTATTTTCCCATTTTCTCCCTTCTGCCCCTATCTTTAACCTTTCTACTAATTGGAATTGTTGGGTATGGTTGCTTCACAGCTCCACCCCTCTCTCTTCCCTCCTCCTTTCCTCATTTAGACTTGTAGGGAATATAGCTGGCACTGCCCTACATGGTCCCCCTCCCTTTAACAACCCGTAGCTCGCCCACCTAACCCCTACACCCCCTCTAGTTCAGCTGTGCTGGCTCGCACACTAGCCAGAAACCAACCATACATCCCATTGTCTTTTCCCCTCCTTTTTTCACTTCCCTAAACCATTTCCCCCATAAATACCCCATACTCCCTCAATTCTTTCTTTTTCTGCCAATTAACACTCCCAGCCTTACTCGTGTAGCCACTTTAGCCGCCTCTACCACTACTTTGTGCCACCATCGCCACACCCTCCCTTCTCCTTCCCTGATCACCCTCTACCTAATGAAACACTCCCCTACCCTTAAATCCCCTTCCTCTTCTCTCCCCACCTGTGCAAAGTAGGTAGCTCAAGCTGCCATTTTGTACCTCCCACCACCGCATATGTCGTCGCCAACACAACAACCACCACCCTCCCTACCTTCCTGCCCAAAAAACCTTCCCCTACCTTAACACACCACCACTTCCCCTTTATTTCCCCTCCTTACTTCTCCTTTTCTCCTTTTTCTCTTAGTTGCCGCCATCGTCGACAACTGCGCCACCATTGTGAGGCGCCACTACCACCACCACAACCCCCTCTAACCCAGGAAATCCTACCACCTAAGAAACCCTAACTCCTATTCTCTTTCCCAACCCCAAAACCTTCTTTTACAATCCCCGCCACTGCCACCACCACACCACTGCCCCTTATCTGTTATCCATTTTGGTTTTTCCCTTATCCCTCCTACCTATTTAGTATATTTTATTTTAAATATTTTATTAATAATATATTATTATTATCACTAATATTTAATTAGGGAAACAAATAAAAAGGAAAAGGAAGAAGGTTAAATGATTAGTATGCTATTTTTATAGGTTGTGAGCAAAACCCTTCCCATAAGGAGGTGTAGGATTCATGCTCCAAGCCTGGAGTCCTATTAGGTAAGGATATAGTTAAGGCTTTGGGTTTTGTTAATTATATGCTTATGGGTGTAATGTTATGTGATGTGTACTTATATGTGAATGTGAACTAAATTTGTTTGTACTGTATCTTAGCTTGCAAGGAGCTAAGGTATGTTGAGTATGATGTATATTATGTGTAAAATGAGTGATATGACTTGTTATGGATGTCATGCTCTTATGTATGGTTGTTATGGTATGACATGCATGCTTAGAGGTCTTAGGTGGGTTTGAATGGTTGTGGGGAACTAAAAGAAATAAAGAGAGTGGAGTGAGTAAGAAGAAGTGGGAAAAGGCCTAAGCGCATTATGAAATATGGAGGAGAAAAATAAAGGAAGAAAGTAATAAAATTAGGGGTAAGGGAAAAATCTTGCATGGGAAGTATGAGTCTTGCATGAGGGAAAAGATTACATAGGGAAATTTAGTTTTAGGGTTGGCCATGGGGAAGAAGGTGTATTTTGGATGATTGGAGTGCTTGGTGAAGAGTTAATATGTGGGTTAGTGGAAGTATGCATGGAGTCTAACTAGGGTTTTGGGAAAAAACCGTAAGTGTATGGGTATTCTAAGGAAGGTCAATGAGTTTGGTTAGACTTTGGGTTGTGATTATGAGAGTATCACATGAAGGGTGTGAGTCAAGTTAAAAGGAGAGTGGAGTTTTTGTATGAGGAGAAGGCGTAAAAGAAAAGGGATGTATTAGGGTTTTTAGGGGTGACCAACTGGCTTTCATTATCATATGCTAAAATTGGAGAGTTAGGTTGTGATTTCTAGAGTGAGTTGAGTGGAGTTATGGCATTGGAATCAAGGGGGAATGTGGGTTATGAAGGATAAGGAGAGGTTAGGGCCACTTAGGCCAGATTAAGGTTTCCAAGGAAAACTCTAGTGGGTGATGGTGAGCCTTGGTGGTGAAATTGGAAAGTGGGCCTTGACCCACATGTGTGGGGTTTATGAATTCATGGTGAGTAGGGTGGAAGGTGAAAATGGGTCTTGGAATCTTAGGGAGTGTAGAGGTCTCAAGTTATGGGATAGGGTTATTGAGGAAGCCTAGGGTGGAAGAGTACTAATGAGTTGGGGAAGTTCATTGGGGTCGTGCATGTCTAGTTGAAGGGGTTACTTATTGAATAAGATATGAATAAAATACTAATCATTTAAAGTGGAAGATTATTGAGTCGAGCCTATACCAATCCACCGATAAGAATAGTAGCCAGGAGCATTTTTGCCCTAGAGATCAATCCACAGGCAAATAATAATGGTAAGGGGAGTTCTGTCATGGAGTTGTATTTCTGATCCACTGGCTATAATAGTGGGGGATCCCGAACTCAATAAATCAAACCTTGAAAGACACTAATCACTTACAGTGGAATACCACTTGGGTCGGGGCTAGATCGATCCACCGGTGATAATAGTGTCCAACAACATTTTGCTCTAGAGACCGATCTACTGATAAATAATAATGGCTAGGTGTGTACTGCCCTAGAGTTATAGATCTGATCCACCGGCCATAATAGTGGGGTTCCCCTACTCATGCGGATATAATTCAAGAGATGTGTAAAGATGGAACTAATGGTTTAAATTTAGATAGTGGTGATTAGTCTAATTAACTTACTGCCTATATTATCTGCCTTTTTATATGATAAACCCTATCTTAGCTATATAGTTACTTTAATTAGTATGTAGAAAATTAATCACCCCTATAATGGGCTCTACTCATTCCCACAAGTAGTGCCCCTTCCTGAGTCTATGCAGGTAAGATATGATGCACTTGCTAACTTTGATGCATATGATGCATTGGTTGGGGTAGAGTGATGACCCGATGTACTTACAGTGGGGCCAGAGAGGTGTTCTTCGGACTTGTTATTTTCCATTATTTCTACCATTTTTATTCCCCTATAGCGGGTGTTGTTTTGTACTTTATTTCAGTTACGTATTAACCTTAACATTTCCGTACTCTAGTTTTATTAATTAATGATAATATGTTATGGTTTTAATCATCCTTGTTAATGATTTTTGTACCTTTAGCCTTGTGGTTAGTATGAGATTAGCCAAGGGTCAATCTTGTACTGATCATGGTGGTAGCACTTCTCATTTTTAGTGCATAGTTTTCCATTAAAAAAAAGACATTTTCAACTATAAACTTTTAGGGGTGTTACAAGTAGATCGCGGGATCCTTATAGATCCTAATGCTTTTCCTATTCTAGACACTGAAGATGTACTAGGAGGTATCAATACTAAAGGATCTAGTCATCATAGGATGGATATGGACTTTGGTCCATTGTTACTTTCGCAGGAACTCAGACTTATGTCCACCAGGTCTCCTTGTCATGATTCATGAGCCAAAACTTCGGTCCATTGTTACTTTAGCAAGAACCCAAAATTATGTCCATTAGGTTTCCTTGGCATGAATTCCATGGTATTGAGAGAGCATGAGGAATAATCCCACCTTACTCAAGAATTTAGGATAAATTAAGTGTATATTCACTTAATGCATAAGGATTTGGTAAAGATATTTTATTTTATCTAAAGTAAGATGATGACTGGAATGAGATTTAAGGAGGAAGTAATCGGCTAGTTCTTGTTACATGATTATGGTTACTTGATATAGAATCCGCTTTGCAATATGAATATTTGAGAGCTTACACCTTATTTAAGCTATAAATATGTGGTATGCTTTATGCTCACCTACTTGAAATTAGATGTTAATCGCATGCCCCTTTGGATGTCTATTATGATACATGCCTATAATTTGGAATGATACATGCATTATCACATGCCTTAATATTATTATTTTTTTCTTTTTATTATTCTATTAATTATAATTTTTTATAATTTAATTATATTTTTATTATTATTTCTCTTATTATGCTCATGATTCATCCATGGTTAGAAGATGTACATGAAATCTTGCTTTCTTATCACCATACAAATTATACTCTATCTACTATTAAATGACTA
Source organism: Tamarix austromongolica (assembly GCA_039764185.1). NCBI lineage: Eukaryota > Viridiplantae > Streptophyta > Magnoliopsida > Caryophyllales > Tamaricaceae > Tamarix > Tamarix austromongolica. The sequence continues at coordinate 17,030 of JBDNDU010000299.1, read as the reverse complement.
ATCTAAGTATTTCATGATCCATGAGTAGATAGTATGCATGTTAAAAGGGTTCTAAACCCTAATATGTTGGCATGATTATAACTATTCATGATTAAGAGGATCCACTCATATCTTGTATGACCCATGTGGTTGAAAGTGAATGACATGATAAGAAAAGTTACATGCATGTTTCAGTAAGTTGTTCCATGAGTATATTGTATGGATCTTGCTTGTATCAAAATCTACATGATGGTGGTAGATTAGTTTACTTAGTATGTGTAATACCCCAAAATTTTCTTAGCCTAATCCCTCATCATTAATGCCCTAATTTGATTCTAATCTCAAGAAATCTTATTTTTAGCCTTAACTCGATCCCTTAATCCCAAAACTTTAACCAAATCTGAAACCTTGATTTAGATAAATCGTAATTCAAAAATCAATATCAAAATTAAAATCCATGAAAATTATCACTAATCCTAATTACTTACGGCTAATCCAAATCTACCCCTAAACCAATCCCTCAACCCTTCTTTTTTCCTTTTCCTTTTCCTTTTCTTTCCTTTCTTCTCCCTTTTCCCTTCTCCCGTTAGTCCAAGTTGCAACATTTGAAAAATGTTGTAACTTACATCTACCCACTTGCACCATCACCTTTCTACATCCATCACCCATTATCTTACTTCCTTTCTTCTTTTTCTTCTTCTCCCTCTAATCCCTTATCCCTACCCTATTGCACACCCATACGCACACTCTACACACTCCATTTTCTCCTACCATTTTACTCCTCACACAATACCTGCATACAACCATCACCACCCTCACCCTGCAGCTAATAACCTACTCCTAACCATCCTCCGCAACTATCACCATCACCATCACCTTACAGCTACACCATCACCAAAATCATCATTGCACACCCCTTATTCTTCTTCTTCTTTTCTGATTCACACCACACACACACACAGACACTACACACTCTTCTTCCCTTCTCTTTGGTTTACCTCCATTCTGCCATTTTGTGTCCAAAACTCTACCTAAGCACTCCCTCTTCCTTCTCCTTTCCTCTTTCTCTCTTTTCTTCTTCTTCTTCCTCCTTTTTTCCCTGTTTTTGGCCTATGCACCACCTCCGTAGCCACTCACCGCCCATTGGCAGGTGGATTGACCACCAAGATCACCCCAACCTTCCCCAACATCGTCGCCAAGCATCATTGCCGACCTCCTCTTTTCCCTCCTTTTTCTCGTCCATCACACTTTTGTAGAGTGCAAGACCTATGCACTACCTGCTGCACAGTCATGCAATACTTAAAATATCCTTCTATATAGTCGTGCAACTCTTACACCACTTGGTCGTGCGTTGCTTTTTCTCTCTACTAGGGTTGCATTGCCTGCTGCATAGCCATACAACTTCCTATATTTCGTTGTGCAGTCATTTTTCACCACCAAAATTTTACCATAGCTCTACCACACATTCCTCTACACATCTACACTTCTCAAGCTCCCATTTGACTATGGTTAATTCTATTTTTACCCTCTTTACCTTGATTTCTCTTTCGATTTAACTCTTCGAGCCTAACCATAAATTTTATTATTTTTCGTAGGTGGTATTCTAGTATCTTCGAAGGAGGAAGTTTAGGATTTGTGTGCTTAGAGCCTGTTATCCTATTTGGTAAGGAAACTATTTGATGTTTAGGGTTTTTGGTGTTATTTTCTTATATGGTTATATGTATTTTTCATGATATTGTTGACATATGATATAGCTTGTGTTGATCATGATATTTTGTGATGATATGAATATTATATTGGAAGAAAGTAAGAATGGGTGAGAGGTACTATTATGTTATGATTTTATTGTGATAATGTCATATTGTGGAAATATATCTTATGGTATAACATAAGGGCTTAAGGATATTATGTTATTGAAAGAAAGTAAGAATGGGTAAGAGGTACTATTATTATTTTGTTGTGATAATGTCATATTTGTGGAAATATATCTTATGCTATGAAATAAGGGCTTAAGGATATTATGCTATTGAAATAAAGTAAGAATGGGTAAGAGGTATCATTATTATTTTGTTATGATAGTGTCATATTTGTGGAAATATACCTTATGGTATGAAATATGGGTTAAATGAGTTTTGATAAATGGAATTAAGAATTTCTCATGAGGTATGATGATAAATTGTGGACTTAGAAACTAATATGTGTGGAAGGTACAAGATTTTATAAAATAAATATTATTATTTGTGCTTAAGGGTAATTTGGCCATTATGGGATAATAAGGAAAGTTTGGTATTTTATGTGTTAGGTGGATTAAAATATGATAATAATGGCATGGGGAATTCTTAGAAGTATTATTGTTGTTCGGGGTCCTTAAGTAATTTAATGGATAATTTGGGGCAATTATCTTATAATGATAATATCATTACTCCATGTATAAGATTTAGAGATTATATGGATTTCTAAATACGTTGTTAATGTTTGACCTTATGAGGTTATCTATCGAAATTGGTAATAATATAAATTTCATGGGTGGTGTTATGACAAATTTGTGGAATTTGGGTTTAGGATATTTCTGTAATTAACATATCGAGATGAGATTATTAAAGTATATGCAAGGGAATTAGATCATGCATTTTGGGTATGATAATAATGATAGGATTTAGAGATGATATAATATAAGTTGTGTGGAATAATTAATAAGGGAGAATGAATACTAAAGGGTGTGTAATTAGGGGTTGAAAGGACTTAAGGACTTAGACCTATACTATATGTATATTTGTTTTAATGTGTTATATGCCTGTGAATCAATCTTGAATAAAATACTAATCTTTTAAAGTGAAAGAGGATGTGAGTAGGGCTAAGGTGATTTATTTACATGTGTGTGTGTGTGTATTCCTTTTCCACCAGGGAGAATAGTATTTTAGGAGCATTTTGCCTTGAGAAGATATTTTTAATCTCCATTCCACCAAAAAAAATAGTAGCTCCAGAGCGTTTTGCCCTGAGAATGTGCTTTAGCCCATTCCATCGATTTAAGAATAATAGGACCTCTACTCATCGTGAAATTAATGACAATATAACATTATAACTTATGGAAAATATACTAATGATTTAAAGTGGAAGAATATGTGAGTCAGGACTAAGGTGATCTATATATATATTCTCATTCCACCGGGGAGAATAGTGGCTTGGGAGTGTTTTTTCTAAGAATATATTTTTAAACTTCGTTCCATTGGAAATAATAATGGCTCAAGTGTGTTGTCTCTGAGATGATGTTTTATATTATTCCACCAATTTAAAAATAATGGGGTTCCTGCACTCTAGTATATAAAAGAATGAAAATGGATTATGCTTGATGAAGGAATCAGGATCATATTCTATCTTATAAGATATTTCATTTATTTGGTTTTTACTTTATTATCTAATGTGAAAGCATGTGCTATTTGTAGCCTTGTTTTGATAGTATTGTTCCCTTACTCAGTACATAGCCTATTGACCACCTATTTAATGGGTGTTGCTCATTCCCCCTAACAGAAAGCCCTGAATCTTATGTGCAAGTCTTAGAAGATCAGCTAGATGATTATGTTTCCTATGATGCCTTATGTGGGGATGAGTGAATTCATCTATATTAGGGGTTGGGTGAAGAGTAATTTTTATTTGGTTGATGTATTTGACTGGATACCCCTTTTAGAATCTTAATCCATGGTATTCCTCTTTTGTATTTTGCATTGTTAAACTTGAGTTAGGCTCTAAACTCAATATTATACTATAAATGTTATTTTGTTTCTAATTTTCTTGTGTTACTTTAAATTTTTTAACCTTATAATTGATGTAAGGATGGTTGCATAAGCCTGAATTATGTCGATCATAGAAGTAACCCTAATATTTTACTTAATTACTTTCGCTACAAAACGAAATTTTTCATAGTAAATATTAGGGTGTTACAATATGTATACATACTGATGGGGTTGTGGTTGTAATGCCATGCTCAATCCTACAAGCAGGAGGCTGGTTGTTGAGGATGACCATTGAGTGGTCCATCCCCCTCTCAGAAATCTTGGGTTGTCAAGCATAGGTTTTCCTAAAGACTTTCTTGTGGTCCTTGAGTGACCATGGTATACTCACGATGGAATTGATTTGCTTTAGTTAGGCAATTTATCTTCCTTATATGTATCTTATATGGATTTGGTCCTATGTAGCCCTGGATTGTAAATAAGGATTATCTTATCTTACCCACTCTAGTTTTCCTTGTGTTTTGATTGGTTAGATACTTAGACTTGTGTCTAGCACAAGGTAGGCAATGAGATGCTCGCCTTGTGTTAGGTACGGCTGTAGCACCCTATTTTTCATGTGTTGGTTTTAGTATTTCTGCTTCCATAATATTTTCAAATAAAATTTTTTGGTAGTGAAAAATGGGAGTGTTACAATTTTATTTTAGCAAAAGCAATTACACAAATATCAAGTGTTACATCACTACCAACATCATGATGATTGTGACCAATACCCAACCCATGTCGGATGTAAGACCAAAAATACCTCAGACATGAAAATTAATTGTGGCTCGTACTTAATCCAATGTAGAGTTAAAATTAACAACAAACCAAATAATGCAGAAAGGTGAACATATTTTATAATAACATTTATAATGCTTGATGTACCAAAAGGGAATAATAAGAACAAAATAAAATTAAACTAGGATAAAAGATATCTGATTAACCCTAAACACTCTAACCCAAATCCCTGCTTCCACCAGAACCTACAACAACCTAAAAGTGATAGTATTAGTACGATTTCCTCATATTGAGTAAACCACAATGTCACCAAAGAGTTAGTATACCCACATTACCCTTAACATACAAAAATTAAAATCAAATCAAAAGCATACAGTTGCATATGATAATAAAATTCAAGATAACATGATCCCACAATTTAACCAACAATACCAATAAAAACCTTAATAAGGGCCCAAGAAATACATACTCTAAATCATAAAACAATTATGAGATATCAACAAATCATATTCCATACTCAACATGGTGATTATGGGCTACACCTTTATTAAGCCAACCGTAGTCCATATATTACAATGGTATTATGATGAATTTCTATTCTAATTCAATCATCCAATAGTCAAAGCTTAAGTCGAATACAATCCAAAAATCCAAAAAAAATAATCACTAGGGATAACCACAAATCAGCAATCGAACCACTAACCACCTGAAATCATGTCAGAAAGGTCACAAGATATCAAGTCATGTATAACAACCACTAACTTCTTGACATCATGTCACATAATTCAAATAACCTAAGTCATATATATAAAACCTCAACACTCAAGTCCTTAAGTACACGTACCATGTATAAGGTTTTTGATTCCCTATGAGTAGAAATGAGACCTTTTACCCGAAGGTCTACCATACAATCGATGGCCTACTAAAGCACAAGATCCCTTTCCAAAACTCTAGTCTTTCGCTTTAATTAATTTATGTCTAATTTAATTCAATAATATTATTCCAATGATACTATGTGTTGATCTTATAGGTTATTCAATCTTTATTTTTGATGATAAAAAAACTAAATTATGAAATTTATTTATATTGGTAAGTGTGTATATGTATCATAGCAAAACATAAAAGTATTCAATACTTAACTAAGTCAAGGAGTGCTAAGGAGATCAAGTTTGTATATCATATTCCAAGCACAAGCCAAATATTAATAGGAAAGAAAAAATAATACTCTAGCTTTAAGTGCTTCAATTTTAAATGTGAAATACACAAAATATGAAGGGATAAGCAAGTGTACTAAAAAAAATCAAGACTTAAGCTTCAAAATGTCTGTTATAGTCTTAGGTTTTAGGTACACATAATTTACATATTGAGTACTTATATTTTTCAATTATTTTATATTTATAATCATATTAAAAAATCATCTTGAAAGTTCTTAAAGTGATTTCATGCATCAAAAGTATTTTCATCTTGAAACTTTTATAGAAATTAGTTTTGAGTTAATAATATCTCATTAGCAATATTAGATTTATTTTACAAAAAAAAAAGATGGCACTTAATTTTAAGCATTGTAGCTCAAGTTATTGTCTTTTTTTGTTGTAAAGGTAAGAAATAGTAAAAACCTATTGGGTGATGGATTAGTTTTAAAACCCATAACAGGTTCCAAACCGATCGACTGATTTACTCTATAGAAAATTTTATTTTATCCTTAGCTTTAACACATCAAATGATTAGTTAAATTGATTGACTAGTCTACCAAATAGATCAACTGATATAGGCATTTCTTAAATTTTCTATCTATTAGAATCTAATTCTTGGGGTACTTTTTACACCCAAAATCTAGTACGAATGATCTCAACTTTTAACACTATAAATAAGAGTTTTTCTACTTTAATAAAGATGGTCAAGCTAGTACAACTCTTCTAAAATCATCATTTTATATCTTACAAATAATAAATGTAAATCAAACTTTTATAGTGTTCAATTTGTTTTTCATATTTAACTATAGTGTTCGTACACTTGTAATTTTTATTTATCTAGATAGATAAATAAATAAAAAAACCTTCACTAGTGATTACTTACTTTAATATGTTTTTTAGTAAAAATTCTTATTGTATTCATTCAAACTTATCATCTCAAATACAAGTGGAGAGTGGTTTGTTATCTAGCCTTCCAGAGATAGGTCATTAAAATTATAGTATCATAAATCTAGAGAGAATAATCAGGCAACATGTAAATCATCTCTTAAATGATCAATGAGAGTGTATGGTTATAAACCTAGAAGAGTGATCATCGTTAACATACAATAGAGGGAGATTTTAAAATCCAAAAGGAAAGCCTTTTCGTAGTGGATCTAGAGGTGCACTAGGCCCTTAAACTATTATAAATCATTGTGTAAATTTTTAATTATTTTTTATTCTACCATATCTACCCTCATCTAGGGTGTTTTCACTAAGATCCACAGCCATAATCCATCAATCAAGATAAAGGACCCCATGGTTCACCGCAACAATTAAATTACCTAATAAATTCCAAGGACCACAAGGTTGGCCAAAATCAATGTCGTCGCTAAAACCAACTAAAATACTCTAAAACCCTAATTTAAGAAATTATGGCCAAACAAGAAATTATTAAGGAAAGTAATTAAATAAATTATTTTATTAAAATAAGAGGAAGTAAATAAGGAAAAATTAAGAGAAAAATAATAAATAATTTAGTTAGGAAAAATTTGGGTATTTTGCTAATTAAAATAGAATTGAGGAAAAATTACTTAAAATATCCTAAATTAATATAAAAAGAGAATTTATTTATTATTTTATTTAAAATATTATTAATTTTAAATATTTAAAAATAATAGAATATTCTAAAATACCCCGACCTGTCTATTTTTTCTTTTTTTCCCTTCTTTTTCCTTTTTTCTTTCCTTCCTCTCCTTTCTCCTTTTCTTTTTTTCCTTCCTCCCCGATCTAGGCCAGCCCCCCTCGCAACCCATACTTCCTTCTTCCCCCACATAGCCCAAGGCTCGCCTTCCTTTTCTTTTTTCCCTCACTAGCTGCTCGGTCATCTCCCCCTTTTTCTTTCTTTATTATTTCCCTGGGTCAGGCTTATACTGATCACGGCAGCAATATCCCAAAAATTTACAGTTTTGTTTTCTTTGCTTCTACTGTATCTTTTAATAAAATAAAATTTTTCAATAGAGAATGTTGGGGTTGTTACAAGTTGGTATCAGAGCTAGTTTTGACCGCTCTTACAATTTCAGACCTTTTAAGTTGATACCATAAGTTGGTATCAAAATGTTGGTTCTAGTAATCGCGCTTATTTTGAAAGCAAATTTTGATTTATAAATTTTTTCTCAGATTTTGAAATATTTTGAACCCATAAAGGCTTTTCCATTTTAAAAATTCTGAGTCCGAGCCATAGTGAGGAATGAAAGGGTAGATTAGGGATTTTTCAAAAAAGGAAAATGGTGTGAAATAATTGCTTCAAACCAGTAGGTTCGCTCCTAACGCACCTTCTTTCTTATAACTGCTCTTCATGATGAACGACTGAGTAGGGCATCTGGAGGAGGCCTTTGAGGCCTTCATGGAGTTTTTCTAGCGCTAGCCCTTGGTGCCTACCCTGCACCCCCACCACACTAAGGGCGCTGGTGAGGATTGGTTTCGAAGGGTCGCTGGGCATCACCCTCCGACCTACTCCGGCAAGAAGGACCCGGTAGTTCTCGAGGGGTGGATCCAGGACATGGATCACACTTTCAAAGCAGTGGATTACCCACCACCCCAATAGCCCAGCATCACAGATTTCTTCCTAAGAGGTGTAGCAGATGCCTAGTGGTGGAGTACGTGCCTAAGGTGGCCTTCTGGTGTCTTGGGAGGCGTTCAAGACCACCCTCCACTCCTGATTCTACCCAAAGAGTCTGAAGAGGGAAAGCTCCAGGATTTTATGTAGCTCACCCAAGGATCGATGATGGTTTGTCAGTATCACACTCACTTCACCGAGCTACTCAAATTTTCCCTAGGGATCGCCGCCAACGAGTCTACAGTGGTGTTCTAGCTCGAGCAAGGGTTGAACTTCTGCATCCGCCGGGTGATGAGTGTAGTGCCCTTCACCAATATAGCTACCTTGTATGAGCACACCTACATCGCTTCCACCTTAGCCCAGGAGCAATTCACCATCCTCAAGAAGAGGAAATCCGAGGGTTAGATTTCTGGGGGCAGGACCCAGCCACGGTCAGGAGGACCGATGAGATCCCCGCCAAGAGATTGCAATAGAGGCCAAGGCCCCTCGGGGGGATTTTCTTGCAAACGATGTGGTCGTAGTCACCCCAACCAGAATTATGGAGGTGGGCTTGTGACCTACCTGAACTATGGTAAGTGGGGCCACAGAGAATTTGAATATCGGGGACCACTTCGCTACTAGTAGTACCAACAACAGGCCTACCAGCAACACGACTTGACTTCACCCCCGTAGTTCCAGCAGCGGGTGCTTGTTCCAACCGAGGCTTCAGACTGAGATGTTAGGGGAAGGCCTTAGGGATCCAGACCCTTCCCTCAGAAAGGAGATCCATCGAGTGGATGCCTAAATGTGATCGATCGGGCGGGCGGAGGCCGGCCGCCAGCTAGACATTTTTTCGGGCACATTCACCATATCTTCTCTACCAATACTTTTTCCCCTCCGATTCAAATGCATCCTTTTCCTTTATGGGCTCTTCTTTGTTGCTAAGGCTAAGATGTCGTCCTCTACTAGTGTAGGATTATTTGTAGTGCTTTCTTTGAGTGACAGAAGGGAATATACCCAGTTATCTTGCAATTGTGGCCTTAGTCATAAACGGGGTAGACTTCTTAGTAAATCCTTTTCTGTAAGGGAGTAGTTATATAATTATTGATGTTAGTGTTGTCCTTTGTAACACCCCCAAATTTCACTTCTGAAAAAAAATTGAAAGATTAAAGCGGAAGCTAGGAGCGAATTTTGGGAAATGCTACCGCCACATCTAACACAAGATAAATTTCAACCATCTATCTCATATTAGATGCAAGGCTAAAACTTGTCAACAATTAAATCCGAATTTTAAAAGCACAATAGCGTTACGAGAAATTAAAAGTTAATTACAAAATCCTTGGAAATTTAAATACAACACTTGTAACTTCGAAGATGAATACAATTAAACAAAACAAATCTCGAAGAATAAATATCTGGATTGCCTACTCACTCAGGTCAAGCCTTCCACCCCAACACAGTATCAACCTGCACAAGGGGTCTGCTCCCCACCATCGGTGGATCATCACAGGACCCATTCAACCAAGGTAGTATCAGTACGGGTCCAATACTGAGTAAGTCCCACTACCCTATCTTAGGAGAGATATCATCAAGTGCATATTAAACTCGGGTACAACACGTTGATACAATATCATGCACATACATAACCCACAGCATGAATCTTACCATACACCTAGAGTAACACATTAAAACATATGTAACATCCTATTAAACATATAAGTGTGGTATAACCGAAATGTAAAGTGGCTCATACGCCTCAGATAGGAATGATCCATATTATTAAAACTCAATACGTGGCATACTCACGCAAGCAGCATGTAGTAATACAGGTAATAAAAGCTGACCATAGTCCAATTAGACTTATTCTTTATTCTCATTAATAATATGTTCATTCCACACATATTCTTCAATAGTCCACGTGAGTGCGGGAGCCCCACTATTATAGCCGGTGGACCGGAAGATATACGCACAGGGCAGAACGCCTCTGATCCACTATTATAGCCGGTGGACCGGAAAATAAATGCACAGGGCAAAACGCCTCTGATCCACTATTATAGCCGGTGGACCGGATCATGGCCCCGACTCACATGGTGTTTCGCTTTAAGTACTTAGTATCTTTCCCATGGATTAACTTATTCGTTTGGTTTGTTGAGCACGAGATCCCCCACTATTATAGCCAGTGGACCGAAAGATAACGCACAGGACAGAATGCCTCTGATCCACTATTATAGCCGGTGGACCGGAAAATAAACGCACAGGGCAGAACGCCTCTGATCCACTATTATAGCCGATGGACCGGATCACGGGCTCGGCTCAACATCTTTCGCTTTACGTAATTAATGTCTTATCCGTGTCTTATTGAATCACATCACACCCTTGAGATGCATGCGGTTGATACTTTACTTCTTTCCCCTCTAGAGGGATCGTCCCGTATTTTGAGACTCGTACCTCTTCTCACCCCCGACATCCATCCCCCATAGACTTAGGCATAGTGGTATATAGTAAGGCACAATCTCCAAGAATATAGGTCATCCCAACACACATGATATCGACTCCGCATGTTCTCATCCCTCTAGGGTTCCTCCTCGGAGACCCTAATCGGACCTATGTGGCCCAACTCTTTCTTACTTACCCAAACGTTACTTTGTTCTCTATCTCGCACCTCATTTTTATTAGGAAATTCCCCAAATGTATTACTTTATCTCCCAAGTTCACGCGTGACCGACAAAACCCTAGTTGGCCACCCAAAACCCTAGCACTTTACCTCCTCAACAAGTAACCTCCCTCTTTCACCCCAAAATCTCTTCTCTCATTTAGAAAAAAACCCATACTCATCCTTTATATAAGTGAGTTCTCACTCTTAACCGCCACCTTTTCCACCCACCTTGCAGCGTAACCAGCCCTTGCCACCTCTGCCACTACTCGTCTCCCTCAAACACCTCCTCAGTCAAATCCCACAACCCTCCTCTCCCACTTCCTACATTTTTCTCAACCCACTGAGCCTCCCTTGATCTTCTTCTCCCTTGCATGCACCTCCCTATCCAACATCAACACCACATTCCCCTTTTACCGTCACCACTCCCTTGCCCCGGTTCCCTTCCACTCGTGCCAACCCCACGCCACCACTGCCTCATCACCCCACGTACACCTCCTCACTTCATAGCCACCTCTGCAAATAATGCATCACCACCACCACAACTCTGTCCCTCCACCGCAACACATCCCAACAACCAACCATCTCCACCCTTCGCACCAAACACACCACTGCCACCCTTGTACCCTTTAAATTCCTCATTTTCTCCCAAAACCCTAATTGGGTCCCTTAGACACCCTTACATCGACCCACGTAAAAGTTTGCACCCAAGTCTCCAATGGACCCATAACTTTGACATTATCTTATTTACTTCCTAAATCAACTTTCCTCATGTAAGATTCATCCTAATGCAGAATTTAAATACTCCATGCAAGCTCCCCAACACCCACTTACACACAAAACCCTAATAAGGTCTCTTATGCACCAACTTACGTATTATTTTTCATACTAAGTCTCCAATCATTCCAAGACTCTCCAAAACTCTTACTTACAACCCAAATCAACTTTTCCCATGTAAGGATCATGCTCATGCAAGATCTAGTTCCCCCCATACAAACTTCCCAAACGTCCACTTTCCCGTGTTCTTTTATTATCATTTCATGCTACCAAAACCCTAGCATGCATGTCCTAGAGGGTCAGTATCATGTCACAACTTGTAGCACATCCACATTAACACGTAACAAGAGTGATCACAAAGGCATACCTTGAATCCAAACTGTGCTACACATAAAACAGGTAAGGTGACAACATGTAAAACACGACATATAATCATACGAGGCATCCAAGGCATACAAGTCACATAACATGTAGGGACCTTAGCCACATCCTTGCGAAATACCCATAAGTAGAGGTAAGTCGAGACTTACCTGGATCCGAAGCTAGCTAAGCGAGTTAAGAGGGAGAGAGATCCCTAGCTCGTGGATCCACGAGAAAGCTTTCCTAGATCCAATAGAAATTGAAAACTAAATTAGAAACTATTCTATAAATCAATAATTCACATATTCTAATTAAAAAACACAAACAACCCAAATGATCTTTCTTAGAAAATGTGTCCAAAACTTAAAACTTAAAAGCATAGCTTTATTAAGATTTAAGGTTAAAACTAAATCAAAATGGATTAATACAAATATCACTTGGGACATTTCAACTTAATTTGGAAAGTCCGAGAAAGAATAATCGATCATAAGTTAATTTATCGAAAATAACTTATTTATTAGGTTTTCCAACTAAATAGGTAACCTAACCATTTACATAGAACCAAATCCAAACTGATTAGGTTAAAACAAAATTTAAATGATTTAAAACCCAAAGATAGAATTCGATTAGATAAAATACACATAACAAAATCAATTTTATAAAACCATCCCCGAAAATTAGGGTTTTAAAGCCTACGACACAAACTCAAGTAATTCAATTTAATCAATTCAAATTAAAGATATTAGAAAGCAATTAATACCATTTCAACTATTTCTATACATTCAATTTTAGAAAAACAACAATACAAGTAATCGATTTCATAATTTCACTTGAAATTTAGGGTTGTAGGCCCAAAAATATAATTCGTTAAAATTCTATAAATTTAATCAAATTGAATGTTTAGAAATGCAATTAAACACATTTTATAACATATCAAATAATCAATTGCTCAAAACCAATAAAAGAAATACGCAATTTAGCACAATTAGGGTGTTTGAGCCCGAAACGCAAATCCGATCAATCCTTGCCAAAACATATCAATTGACGGTTCGAAAATGTAATTAAACATATTATAATGTAATTTATATAGTCAATTGAATAAAATAACCCGATTACCCAAACCAATTTAAACACGCGGGAGTTTTGACCTAAAAATCCAATTTAGATCAATTACGCACAATTTTCCCAAATCAACACTTCCAATAAAAACTTAAATACATTTTAAACAATATTATAAAATCAATTGAGCGAAACGGCTCAATTATATGACCCAATTTCATTACACCCAAAATTTGACCTAGGAATCAAATTCCGATAAAACCTGCATAAATTTTTCAAATTGACGGATCCAAAATGAAATTGGATACATTTTAAAATATATTGTATAATCAATTTGTCCGAAATCGCCAAATCGGACGAATCCGAAAAATTTGGGCATAACCCGGCCAAAAATCCAAATTTTCCAAAATCTCAACATAACCACACAATTAACCTATCCAAATCATTCTCACAGGACATATATACATAATCAAACAATCAATTTAGCTTTTTATAAGCTAAATCACATTCAATTAATCAAAATAAGGGTTAGGTTTTTCAGAAATTTATACCAATCAAAAACCGATAAATCGGGGCAAAGGAAGGCTGGGGAGGCTTCGTTGGGGGACGGGGGTGGCTCGACGGTGGTCACCCGAGTTCGCCGGTGACCGGGCGATGGCGGCGTAGCCTGGGTTTCCGCTCGTCGCTGTTGCTGCTGCTCCCGCGGCTGCTATGGTCGAGCCGGCTGATGTTGCGGCTGTAGCTTGCTGCAGCATCGTCGGTCACATCGCCCGTCTCAGCTGGTTGGTCGGCGGCGGCTGGCGAGGGAGCAGGGAGGAGGAGAGAGGTGAGGGAGGTCGGCCAGGGTTAGGGTTGCAGGAACACTGGGCCGACGAGATAAGGGAAAGATAAGAGAAGGGAGAGAAGAGGGAAAAGAAAAAGGGGAAGGGGGCACCGGTCGGGGCTGGATTTTTTTTTTTTACAAATACCCATAAAATAAAATACTAAAGTTTTAAATTTATTACTGGAAGATTTTATTTAAAATTTATTAAACAAAAATTATTTCGAAATGATCCGAACGCTTAAAATAAATAAATAAAAAGCTGTATAAAGAATTTCGAAAGAATTTACCAACGAACGTAAAAAATTATATTATTTACGGAAATGCATTATAAGACCCTGAAATAATATTTAAAAACCTACAATAAAATATTTAAGTCAAATTCTAATAAATCAAGACTAATTTTAACAATTTCCGAAATCGGTTTTTCGTAAACTAAAAAGCGTAGAACGGAAGAAAATTAATTTCAAAAAGAAATTCTTAAATAAGTGCCGAAAATATTACATTCAATTAACTAAAACGTCGATAAAATATTACTTCCCAAAAATGATTATGTACATTCAATTATGAATTCAAAATCGTCGATAAATCCATAAAACGAATCGAAATTAAAATAATTAATTGTTTACATCAAAGTATGCTAATAAAATCATTGAACTTAATAAATCTGGAATTTTAAAATACAGGGTATTACATCACTACCCCCTTAAAAAGGAACTTCGTCCCCGAAGTTCGGAAAACCTAGGTAACGGAAACTTGACAAAACAATTGAATAAAACATTTACCACAATGAGTAATTTACAAGTAAATTCGAAGAAAAATATAACGATGTTAACGAGACTAAACCAAGCAAAGTTGAATGGAAACAAGGCTTAGGAAGGAGGAAAATCGTTACTTAACAATTCAAATGCAATGGAATTCGAATAAGGAAGAAATACAGACTTAAAGCCAAAATAAGTTACAATAATACTATTCCTTAAAATCAAATTTTACGAGAGAATAACAAAAAAGGTATAATATGAAGTTTAAATAAAACAAAGGAACGCAAATTCGAAAGATTACCCGACTCTAATAACACAACTAATACATCATATGCACAAAAAAAACTTACACAATGAGTTATCTCTATAACATCGTACAAGAAAACAAGGCTAGCACTTGACTCAACGACTCATAAAAGGTCCTCTTACACACCAACCACATACACCTAGGTCGAAGGAAATTTCTAAACCCAAAACACTCCACTAACAAGCTCTCTAATCTACGCTATAACCATGATAGTCTAAACACTTAATTTCGGAAATGCTACTAATATAGCAACTACAGCATTCGAGCCCACAAATTTTTTATTATCTACTATTAATTAATAGTTCGCCTCATACAAGACAAAAATTAATACACTATCACTCACGAGCAACCAGAAAAGAAAATATGCCTACTTTACGAGGAAGGATCTTCATACATTAATGCTGAAATTACTAACACAAAATACAAAACGGAAACAACCTATGATAGAATGATAATCGATGAAAACTAGATATAAACCCATAATGAAAGTTATACAACATCATTAAAATCACTAGGGTAATTAGGCACCCTACACTCTATTTATGAACACAAACACCTCAATCTAACCTCAACATTATCATTGTCATTATCACAATTCCACGTTTCTCCCAATTGAAAATGATACATCTATTCAAACATCACCATTAGGGTTACAATCCTAAATTTATTACAACCCAAAAATTGAAACTACTCAACCAAAATAGATTACGATTCATGTCACATCATACTATATCCCACAAGGTATACATTAAGGTTTTTAATCCACTAAACCTGCAAGACTAGGGTTAACCTAGTGGGGTCACTACCCCCTTAAGAGAAAACTAATTACAAAACGATATTAACTACAACACATAAAATTCAAAGTTAACACAAGTCAAGTATATCAAATAACAAGGAGCCATATTCAAAGACATAATTACAACAGCAATCACAAGGCCACTTATACTACCCAATCACACTATCCTCACAAGCTAATCCAGATTTTAAAAAAGAAAGAAACGCTTGAAGAAGTGAATACATTTTTAGTTAAAACATCTAAGATCGTGAGAATCGAATCTCTAACAGAAACCCGATTCTCAACAATCAAAAACTCTGATACCAACTTGTAACACCCCCAAATTTACTACTAAAAAATTTCGTTTAAAATCAAAAGGTTTAGCGAAAGCAAAGGATAAAACCGTAAAATCGGGGGTATTACCGCCACACTTAGTACTGGAACGGTAGGGGTGAACCGGTCTGGTACTAAGTGTGGCGGTAATACCCCCGAGTTTACGGTTTTATCCTTTGCTTCCGCTAAACCTTTTGATTTTAAACAAAATTTTTCAGTAGTAAATTTAGGGGTGTTACATCCTTAACCACTTAGAACGTTGTGAGCCTTAACCCTAGGAATTTGCAAGTGACTTTAGGGACGAAGTCTTTAGGGGGTAGTGATGAAATACCCCAAAATCCTAATTTAAAAAATTATGGCCAAATAAAAAATTATTAAGGAAATTAATTAAATGAATTATTTTATTAAAATAAGAGGAATTAATTAAGGAAATTCAAGATAAAAATAATAAATAATTTAATTAGGAAAAATTAGGGTGTTTTGCTAATTAAAATGAAATTAAGGAAAAATTACTCAAAATATCCTAAATTCATCTAAAAAGAAATTTTATTTATTATTTTATTTAAAATATTATTATTTTTAAATATTTAAAAATACCAAAATGTTCTAAAGTACCCTAGCCCATCTATTTTTCCTTTTTCCTTTTTTTCCCTTCTTTTTCCTTTTTCTTTCATTCCTCTCCTTTCTCCTTTTCATTTTTTTTCCTTCCTCCCCGATCTGGGCTACCCCCCTCCCCGCGACCAGACTTCCTTCTTCCCCTACGCAGCCAAAGGCCCGCCTTCCTTTTCTTTTTCCCTCACTAACCCCCCGGTCCTCTCCCCTTTTTTCTTTCTTTCTTTTTCCCTTAGGCTAGGCTTATACTAATCACAACGGTAATATACCCAAATTTCACAGTTTTACTTTCTTTACTTCCACTGTATCTTTTAATAAAAC